>RBNI01001893.1:0-20503 GCA_003990745.1 Jimgerdemannia flammicorona | reverse complement strand
CATCTATACAACATTTCTAGAAAGATGTAAGAACATAATAATTATTATTACTACTCCTCGCATTGGCGTATACATACTGTTTGACGGTTGACACTATTGCTCATTGAAGTCTCAGCCACCTTATAATCTATCACATTGTTGTTGTTGTTGACCGAAAATAGAATAAATAAAAATCGCCATTTTTATCCAAATTAATTTTGGACTTGGTAAATATATATCTTCTTATGAAAAACTCACTAATAGATTCAAAATGATTTAAAAATAGGAGAACTCTGGTGTTTTAATGGAACTTATAAGTGATGATAGAATGATGGAAATAATGGCAAAATAATACACCCATTGTTGAAATATGAGATTATTGCACAAAAGCCGATTCCATATAAATGAGTAAATACTTCTGGACAGTGAAATGGTGATCCATGCGAGAATATCAATGATGCGTTTTGGTCCGATGCCAATTGAGTGACTAAGCTCATTGAGAGAAATATAAACTATCAAACACATTCTTTATTTTTATTACCCATTGTGTGGCATTCTTGAATCTTGTTCAGGTTAAGAGAACAAAAGATGGGTTTGTGTATATCATCTAATGAATTATGCTCGCCATTCAAGATCAAATGTGTATACCTATCTATAATTTAGTTTTATGACCAAACTTGAATTATCTTAGATTTTATTAATGTAATCAAATTCGTCACATCTTCTAAAAAACATTTGGGTGTGCATTATCGGCTTATCAATTATCCTATCACATCTCTCATGGTTATCGCACTTGCCACTGCCCCCCCCCCTTCCCTATACCAGTCCAACAAACAACACAAATTGTACTTTAGATACCATCTAATTTACAAATTAATCGGCCCAATCGTGTACCCGTATTATAAATCGTGTGCCCAATATAAATTTCGGGTGATCTGAATCATCAAATTTGGTAATATACATGCACCAATCACAATTCGACGCATAAAAATGTCGAGTTCGACATTTTTATGCGTCAATTTTGATTATACGAGAATCTTCCATGCAAAACTTTGATCAGCCACTTCATCGAGTATAATATATGAGGTGAAAAATTATTTGGGTACTTGTTGGTAGTGTAAAAGACCACCAAACGCTATTTAATTTTTATAAATCTGCTCAATCTACAAGAAGTTATAGTAAGAAGCAAAAATGTTATGGTGACCTTCTAACTTGTAGACGAGAATTGGAATATTCCTAAAATGAATTCGATTCCAATAATTGCGATTTAAAAATTGTATGACTGAAATTCGATCGTGTGCCCATATAATAGATTGTGTGCCCGGTATAAATTTTGGGTGATCCGAATTGTCGGTATCAAAATAAAAGTAAAATTCGACGCATAAAAATGCTAGACTCGACATTTTTATGCGTTAAATTCTTATTGGTTCCCACACAAATGATCATGCACCCACTTACTAAATGTAAAATTCGACGCATAAAAATGCTAGACTCGACATTTTTATGTATTAAATTCTTATTAGTTCCCACACAAATGATCATGCGCCCACTTACTAAATGTAAAATTCGATGCATAAAAATGCTAGACTCGACATTTTTATGCGTTAAATTCTTATTGGTTTCAGCACAAATCTACATGCACATATAATTTATTTACAGCGCAAAGTATTGAAAATCTCAGTTTGTGTTAAAGTGGATGCTTACAAAAATAAATAGTTACAGCAACTATTCACCCAAATACCATGAAATACAATTCTGTAACGATGGTTATATTCACACAAACAGTGCCAAATAAATCGTTATACTGTTCTCACTTGTTTCAGTATCAACAGTTAATGGGTTTCAATATACCGATTCAATAATTATTTCTGGGGAAAAAAATTTGGCAAACAATATATTGGGCACACATTTTTACAAAGTTGGCAATATTAACATTATTGGTCATTTTGTTTTCAATAAACCATTTCGTGTCAATCAGTGCAAGAATTGTTTACGATTGGGCGAGTTGCTAAAATTTTTCAAAGTATGACTCGGTAACTATAACTGAGATATGTGTATCAAACAATATCATTATGTTTCGAAATCGTAGTTATTGAAAGTTGTAAACGATTGCTGAGCACCATTCCAGAATCAGGTCACATGATCGTTTGCCCATACTGTAAATTCGTGTGCCCAATATAATTTCATTGCCGATTGTGTTGACTGTAATGAAAAAGTTGGTTATTACATGGCAAAAACACTCTGAAATTCCAGTATGTACAACAAATTTCCTGAGCACACTGACAATGAATATATGCGCAAGTTATGTTAGCATGGTTTGGAAATACTTTGTAAGAACAGACAATTGGCACAAGAATTACTTACAACTGGGTGAGATGCAAATATCTTTTGAAATACAACTTGATAACTATAACTGAAATCTGTATATCAAACAGACAATACTACTATGTTCTGAAATCATAGTTATTGTAAACGATTGCTGTCTTGTAAAGCATCATTTACAAGAAATATGGTCACATGATTGTGTGCCCGTACTGTAAATTCGCATGCCCAATATAATTCAGATTTTGTACTACACAAATTATTATTGCCGATTGTATTGAAAAGTTGGTTGCTGCGGGCAATCTCAACCGTAAAACACTTCGAAATTCCAGTGTATGCAACAAATTTTCTGTGCACACTGACAATGAATACACACGTAAGTTATGCTGGTATAGTTTGGAAGTTTCAATAACTAATACCTCTCGGCTTAACCAGTAATTTGGGAATTTGAATTCTGTAATATTATATATCAAGTATCTTTTCTCGTAGTTACAAAGTAATATATATATTTTTACCAGATATATCTGAAGTAATAATGCTAACCCAGATTACTTCAAATTTTGCTTAAGTCTGAGGCGATCCACATTTATTGAAATTTTTTGCTTTATATAATATTATTTCAATAACTAATACCTCTCGACTTAACCAGTAATTTATGAATTTGAATTCTGTAATATTATATATCAAGTATCTTTTCTCGTAGTTACAAAGCAATATATATATATTTACCAGATATATCTGAAGTAATAATGCTAACCCAGATCACTTCAATTTTTGCTTAAGTCTGAGGCGGTCCATATTTATTGAAATTTTTTGCTTTATATAATGTTATTTCAATACCTAATACCTCTCAACTTAACCAGTAATTTGTGAATTTGAATTCTGTAGACATGTATCAATACTATCATGTTCAGAAATCATAGTTATTGAAAGTTGTAAATGATTGCAGTCTTGTAAAGCGCCATCCACAAGAATCAGGTCATGTGATCGTGTGCCCATACTGTAAAGATGTATACCCAATATAATTTCGATTTGGTACTACATGAATTATCATTGCCCATTGAAAAAGTCGACAAATTTCCTGTGCACTAATAGATTGTGTACCCGGCATAAATTTTAGGTGATCCAAATTGTCGGTATCAAAATAAAATATACGTGCACCAATCACAATTCGACGCATAAAAATGTTGAACTCGACATTTTTATGCATCAATTTTGATTATGCGAGAATCTTCCATACAAAAACTTTGATCAGCCACTTCATCGAACATAATATACAAGATGAAATTTTATTTGAGTACTTGTTGGTAGTGTAAAAGACCACCAAATGCTATTTAATTTTATAAATCCGCTCAATCTACAAGAAGTTATAGCAAGATGTTATAGTGACCTTCTAACCTCCTAAAACTTGTAGACGAGAATTGGAATATACTTATATGAATTCGATTCCAATAATTGCGATTTAAAAATTGTATGACTGGAATTAATCACCTGATCGTGTGCCCAATATAAATTTTACAGTAAGGTCATATCTACTTTGTGCTAATTAAAAACATCACAGATCCTCAGAGCTTTCTCCAGAACGATATCCATATTGCTATACCAAGATGCATACATCTATTCAAAATACTAACTTGACAATTATTTATGAATACACAACATTTCTACGATAAACTAGAAAATTAGTAATAATATTATAAAATAGATACAATATACCAGTTCTAAACATGTCAGGTCATTGAGCTCTCTATGTGTTTAGAGAATTATATTAAGGATAGTATTTAGCGAGTTATTTGGTACGATAACTGAACTATTTCATTACCAAATCTATTATACAACCCAATTTTATCGCCAAATTTTAAACACCAATTTGATAAGAAAATTGAACCAAATAAATTCGACGCTTAAAAATGCTAGACTCAACATTTTTATGCGTCAAATATTAATTATGTAATCTGATACAATTATTCCCATTGGTATTCTACCTTATTGTCAGTATTTGCATTTCTACCTCAATGAATATAAAGCATGGGAGATATTATATTAATATTGATGGTAAAGTTATATAGAATGCTTTGTCTATCTATCTAATCCATGAGATTATTAGTTGAATTATTTAAACTAAAGTAATTCGAACTCTGAAAATTGAGTTTTGAACACCATCAATGCAGTTGAAATTTATTCTTGTGAGATTGTTATGAGCAAAATTGACCACAGCATTTTCCCCCCCTCCTCGTCCCCTGCCCTGTATACAAACCAAATATTTAAAATTGCTATTGGTAAAGCGAGGAATCCTGCAAAAAATATGCTCCAAAACAAACGTATTGAGCATTGATAACATGAAAGTTACATTTTTGTAACGCTCTGCATCTCCGTTAACCAACCTTTGAGGTAGCATTATCAAGGCATACATGACCAGAAAATGCAGATTTGGTGACAGAAACCAATTGTGTATTAGATCCGAATTATCAAAATGTATGCACCAATCACAATTTGACGCATAAAAATATCGAGTTCGACTTTTTTATACGTCAAATTATAATGCTGACAACACCTTTTACTAATTGTACTATATGAATTATTATTACCGATTGTATTGAAAAGTTGGTTGCTGCGAGCAATCTCAACTGTAAAACACTTTGAAATTTCAGTGTGTATGATCGATCCATATTATTGAAATTTTGCTTTATATAATGTTATTTCAATAACTAATACCTCTCAGCTTAACCAGTAATTTGTGAATTTGAATTCTGTAATATTATATATCAAGTATCTTTTCTCGTAGTTACAAAGCAATATATATTTTTTTACCAGATATATCTAAAGAAATAATGCTAACCCAGATCACTTCAATTTTTGCTTAAGTCTGAGGCAGTCCATATTTATTGAAATTTTTTGCTTTATATAATGTTATTTCAATAACTAATACCTCTCAGCTTAACCAATAATTTGTAAATTTGAATTCTGTAATATTATATATCAAGTATCTTTTCTCGTAGTTACAAAGCAATATATATATTTTTACCAGATATATCTGAAGAAATAATACTAACCCAGATCACTTCAATTTTTGCTTAAGTCTGAGGTGGTCCAATGTATGATTATGTCTTGTCCGAGTTACGAAATAAAATCTCGACTTATTTTGCTGAAATAGAATGAATTTTTAATGCGACAGTTTGGAATAATTAAATTGGTGGTATTAGATATTTCTAAATTTTCAAATATGAATATTAAATTGTTAAAAGATTTTATATTTACTTACAAAGTATATAGGCTTTCGATGTATACAAATTAATTTGAATGAAAACTATATTTAGCACATTTAAAAAATATAAATTGTTCTTTTTTTTTTGCAAGCATTGTCGCAACCATGTATGACCAAAAAAAACCAAAAAGAGTTTATTCTAGACCACCAGAAATCCACACACTAAAAAGAAAAAATGTCCAGCAAATGCATATCGACCATTGTATGCGAGGCGGCAGACCTGCCATCAGACTATATGGCATTACTGAGTCGGGCAACAGCGTGCTCTGCTATGTTACCGATTTTCTGCCATATATCTACATCCACACACCAGACGGATTCCAGCCGCACCACGATGCACAGTTGATGAAATGGCTGGAAGACAAGTCTAAATCGCTGGTCAATGTTGTCAGTTGCAAAATCGTTTTGCGCCGCAGTATCTATGGATATTGCGGCGATGGGATGGGCTGATTCATCAAATTAACATTGGCAAATCCAAAGCAAACACGAGCATTATGTGATATTATTAAAGCAGGTGTAGATGATGGACAATTCGTATACGATGAGACTATCTATGAGAGTAACATTGATTTTGAGCTGCGATTTATGATAGATATAAAGATTTTGGGAGTCAATTGGATCAAGCTGAAAAAGGGAACATACGAAGAGAAATATCAGCACTCATCACGCTGTCAGTATGTTGTGGAAACATCGTATGAGACTCTGATAAGCCACGATTTTAGTGACCAGTGGTCTCGCACAGCACCGGTGACAATCCTCAGCTTTGATATTGAGTGTACTGCCCAGCCCGGGAAATTTCCAGTTGCACAGCTGGATCCAGTCATCCAGATTGCATGTGTTATTTTGGTGCATGGCGAAACTGAGCCATGTGCAAATATCGTACTGGTGTTGGGAGGATGTACAGGAATTCCTAGTTATACTGTACGCTCATACAACACAGAGGAAGAGCTACTTTGGGCATGGTACGACCTGTTTATTTATGTCGATCCAGATGTAATTATCGGATACAATATCGAGTCGTTCGATATACTATACCTGGTTGACAGGGCCAAGTTTCTTTTTGGAAATAACAGCTTGTCGAAATCGGGACGAAACAAGGACGAGTACACAAAAATCGAAGATAATCTTACCACGAACAAGGCATATGGATTTCGCGATACGAAGCGTATCTTGATGCATGGGAGAGCTGTATTCGATATATATCGAGTAATCGAGCGTGAATTTAAACTACCATCATATAAGCTCGATCACGTCAGCGACCATTTTCTGGGAGAAAAGAAAGAAGATGTGAAATACAGCGATATACTCAAGCTGTACGATGGCACAAATGACGACAGACAGCGGTTGGCACAATACTGTCTGAAAGATGCCCTGCTTCCACTGCACTTGATGAGCAAATTGTCATTACTGATCAATTATATCGAGTTAGCACGAGTTACCGGCGTACCATTTGTGTATCTTTTGGCATGTGGCCAGCAAATTCGCGGATTATCACAGATATGCCGCACCGCATTTCGTGATGGATATCTAGTGGAAGCTATTGATTACCAAGAAGGATCCACAGTTAAGCCATATGAAGGAGCAACCGTTCTAGATGCATGTGTGGGATACTATACTGTTCCTATAGCTACTCTGGACTTCAGTTCACTGTATCTATCCATAATGATGGCGCACAATCTCTGTTATACCACACAAATTACGCCGAAAAGGGCTAAGGAAATGGGCTTTGCCAAAGACATCGACTACATTGAAACTCCGAATGGATACCTGTTTGTATCCCAGATGGTGCGACGAGGATTGATACCCACCATCCTGTCAGAATTGATCAGTGCACGCAAATGTATCAAGGCAGCAATTAAGAATGAAGCAGATCCAGAAAAGTATAAGATTCTAGAAGGTCGCCAGCTAGCGCTCAAACTCAGCGCGAATTCCCTATATGGGATGACGGGGGCCACAAAGAGGTATCTGCTGTGTGTATCGATCGCATCCAGCATCACTTCATATGGCCGAGAAATGATCCAGACCATCAAAGAAGTAGTCGAGAAAAAGTATCCGGAGTCCAAGGTAATCTACGGTGATACCGATTCGGTCATGATTAATTTTGGAGACATTCCATTAGAAGATGCATTGAGAATAGGCAGGGAGGCAGCAGAGTACACAACTGGGTTTTTCAAGAAACTGATTAATCTAGAATTTGAAAAGATGTATTTTCCATATCTTCTCACCAGCAAAAAACGCTATGCTGGATTGTACTACACAAATACACAGAAATACGATAAACTCGATGTAAAGGGCATCCAGATAGTGCGACGAGACAGCTGTAATTTCATCCGCGATTTGCTGAAATGATGTTTGGACGAAATTATCATAAACTCAGATGTGAATGCTGCTATCAAAATAGTACATGAATAGGTATCAGATTTGTACCGACAACGAATCCCCCTGACTGATCTGCAGTTTTCTAAAAAATTGAATGGTGGATACAAAACTGTCCAGCCGCATGCAGAATTGGCGAAATGCTGGAGAGCGCGTAATGCTGAGATAGCACCCCATATTGGAGATCGGGTTAATTATGTCATACTTGGAGGATTAAAAAAGGATCCCGTTAGTATGCGAGTAGAAGACACCACATATGCACAATTGAATAACCTGACAATCGATGTTCACTATTACAAAGAACATCTAGAATGGGCTTTATTGACAATATTCTATCCTATATTTCAAGATAAAGATGAAGTAAAAGCTAAATTATTTACAGGAGACCATGTACGATATATTGTAAAGAGAGTAAACTTGAAAGGTTGTTTTGCAGGATATATTACAGTCAATAAACGATTAATCATGTGATATCATTAAACTAATCAAATATTGACGCATAAAAATGTCGAGTCTAGCATTTTTATGCGTCAAATTTTAATACAACATCGTTAAGCCAATCAAATATTGACGCATAAAAATGTCGAGTCTAGCATTTTTATACATCAAATTTTAATAATCATGTGATACAGCACCATTAAACCAATCAAATATTGACGCATAAAAATGCTAGACTCGACATTTTTATGCGTCAAATTTTAATAATCATGTGATACAGCACCGTTAAACCAATCAAATGTTTAAATTACTACCTCTACAAATGACAATTACCAATGGGTGGCGGCGGTTTCTTTTTCGTATCAACAATACATTTTTTCACTCTGTTTTTCTTTTTATGAATTCCGCCTTATTTTTTAACAGATCCACTTGAATCTGGCATATCACGTGTTTATAATTTGGCAATTTCGCCAATCTTTATTTCCTCTTTATATGTGATGAATCGATCAAATATGCCATACCCACGTGGGAGGACAAGCACTCCAAAAGATGATGATAGACGATTTCGGAATAATCTGGCGGCTAGAAGAAGCTGAGAGAAGAAAGAAGTCTTTACAAAACAGCTAATAATAGATCTGGCAAATGAAAGGACGCAACGAGAATTGGACAAATAGAACTATAAGGAGCAGTGTAAATTGGTCAAGCAGCAATGCGAAAAATTGATATTGAAGCTTATCTGTTTACAAATCGCACTCCATAATCAGAAAGGTCAAACTGCAGCATATAAAAATACTATAGACTTATTATTTACCACCCAACTGATGCAGATTCCTTCAGAAAATGTCGTTTTGCAAGATGATGTCTTACAAGATGATCTTATGATTGATTTAGATATAAATCTGTAAATTCATTTATTGCTAATTATTTGTAAATGATAAGGCATGATATAGAATATTGGATATATAACATTATACATGATCAATACAAAGAATAGTCCCAGAAATGTCCCCGATGCCAGTTCTAATGGTTGGTGAAAATGCATGGCTGTTAATACTAACATATATAGCCATAGTGCCAACATTATATGGATCACGGATTGTATCCAAAAGTTATTGTACTTATGTCTCTCACCCTGCGTTTCCTCAATAAGGAACATTGATGCATGTACTAATAACAGACAGTGACCACTAACATTGTGTCCTCCCGTGTAAACAAATACTCACTCAATAATCGATGGGCCGGCAAACCACTGTGTAAGGATAAACTAGTATATTGTGGCAGCTATCCATCGAATAAGAAATAGATAGAGACGACTTTGAATTTTATGGCCTACATACAAAAAATATGTCAAAGATGTCCAGAACCATCCATTTTTAACAAACACCATATTAATAATACCACGTTTATCTATTTTTGAAGAGTGGGGAAAAATACATCCACAAAAAACTACCATTGCATAAAGAAGCATAATACTTTGATAGATATGGCAATTCCATCATCTAGTCGCCCGCGAGCTCTCTTTCCATTTTGCCAGATCCATCTTTTAGATTGTGTGAAACCAAATAAACCGAATTTATATATATATGAGGGGTTTTTGCTAGTGATCAAGTGATAAACCAATTAGAGTATCATTCTGCACTATATTTAAATAAAAAAAAACGTTTTTTTTTCTCATACCTCTAATATGATGTTAACTCGATCCCAAACATCTGGCTTTGTTACTCATCAAGCTATTTCTCGAAAACCTAAATCTGAATCAGAGAGATATCAAACCCTTGTTAAAAAGAACAAGGCCTTGGTCTCAGAAAATCAAGAATTGCAAGTTGTCATTGAGACAATTCGAGTTCAATTACAATGTATGCATGAATCATGTTCGCAATTGGAGGGTGCAATAGAGGCAGTTAAGGATCAAAACAGACAACTGCAGACCAAGTATGATGCATCAGTCTCTCAAAATCAACAATTGGAAAGCAAAATTGAAGCATTTCAAACCCAATTTAATTTGTCTGAAAATCCACTCCGTCAGCAAATTCTGGCCCAATAATGTGAATGCGACTCTGATACTTCAACAGTATTATCATTGGGCGAAGGAGCGGGGCAGAACGCGGGCGATGACATGGACGGCTCTGTTGCTACACCATCCGATTGTGGGCTGTTGATTAATGTATCTGGCGATGGACAAATCTCTGTTAATGATAAATTGGTTATCGTCAGGAAGCCAGCTGATGAATTAGTTTCTGACAATACGGGGGATGATGCATGTATACCAGTTGAAATCATACGGACGGCTGACACACGATCTACACCAAAACAATGTGATGCTTCAAGATCTAGTAAAAAACACCAACGCGATTCCGATGATGGTAGCAACAATGTTGTACCTAAAAAATCAAAGAGATATATCGATATACTGGGAAGGCAAATATCGAATGCTCAGAACAAATTAAGCATTATATATACCAGATTTGAAGAAGCATATCAAATACTACTACAATCAACGGATACACTACCCGAAACTAAATTGGAAGAAAATAATTTTGGACAACTGGTCCAACGATCGAACACAGTCGATGCAACCAGTTGTCTGGCCAATGCTATGTCAAATATTTATATGCTATTAGTAGCAGTCGAGGCAAATAACTATTTTAAAGACCCATCTCTTACAGGTATAAAAGGACTGGATATCCCGGAAAGTCGAATTATTCGCCATATCAATAAATTGGAATATAAAGTAATGAAAGGCATGATTACTAAACCAAGTATATCAAAAAAACGAGTTATGCGGGAAAGGTATCTCGAACTTGCTCATCTTGTGGGGTGCGGAATTGTTATTGCAGTAACTATTTCACCACAAATATCCGATACCAGTATAGATTTGTGGAATGCCAAATTATTGACAATTCAATCAAATATTTTTGGCGGTGTTAAGGCTATACAATTTGTTAAATGTTTGTTAGATCGCATTCACATAAAAGACCGTACAACCAAGGATTTGTTTAATTCTATTTTCACAATGTAAAATCTTTGTGGTAATGATATCACAATTATTGGACTATTAGTATTTTAAAAAAAAAATATATAGCTTGTGAGTTATGACTATCCAATATATTTATTCAACAATGATTTCGCATATCAACAATCTTCCTTTGGAAATATTTTTGATGATTTTACAGCTAATTGAATGCCCAATTGATCATTTGTGTTGTGCAATAGTCTCGTCGTCATGGAATAAATGTGTATCAGACTCTGATGTATTTGAAATTAAACTGCTACAAATCAGAGGTACCGGAATAGAAGAATTGCAGTGTATATACAAATCGTATGAGATAAGCAATCGCTACAACACTTGGAAAATTCCAATCCACTGTATCGAATTCATCATCGGAAACAATTCAATCAGCAAAATAATTTCCATAAAAGATAATAGTATTAAATGTTTGGTGGATATCGACCATATTATAATCAATGTTTATCGACAGACAAGCTCAATCAATATGTTATTAGAAGAATTAGGTGGATTTATCAACAAAAACACAACTCAATTAACTATACGAGGGCCGCTTGATTCAGAGAAATTCAAAATGTGTCTGCAACATGTATCATCAAAGATATTAACCTTTATAGATGGTAATATCAATTTTTGCAGCCTGGTAAATGCATTATCATCTATACCAATATATCTCGAGGAGTTAAATCTGATAAATTGTAGATTAAATGGACCGGGGACCGAATACATGAACTGCACGTAGAGACACCTTGGCCATGATACAACAATACATCAATATTTTGGTAGGTTTTGTAGAGATCATGCAGACTGCATTACAGCGATCGACCAAATTGCAAGAATCAACACTTTTACACATCTTAATATGTCAAACAATTACATTAGATGGCTTGGTATATCTGTCTTGGCTCGAAACCTTCGATCCATGATCAAGCTGAGTGAATTGAATCTCAGTGGTAACTCAATTGATAACTATGGTGCCATCTCATTAGCCGAAGGGTTTGCATACGATTGCAATCTTGCCACCTTGGAATTATCGGGTGTGTTATAATTTTATATTGGGCACATGATTTTTAATATATGGGCACACAATCAGCTGACCAAATATATTTTTTTTAGATAACCGCATCGAGAATGATAGAGCCATGACTTTAGCATGTGCATTAACCGAAAATTGTTCATTGCGGAAACTGATACTTGCCAAGAATCTGATAGGAAGTCGAGGTGTTAATGCACTTGCAATAGTCATCAATTTGAATAAAACATTAAATGTTTTGGATTTACAGTATAAGTAAATACATTTTCTAACCCCAAAAAGCCTTGCCACGCTGAATTCTAAATATAACGATTCTTCAGCCAACATAATACAGATCCACCCTGCAATAGTTTTAGTCAATGCGTTCAAGAGCCGTGCCGACTCACTGATTCTGAATCTACAAGAAAATGACATTGATCCTGTACATTTCGATCAGTTGCGAGCACTGTGTGCCCATTCACCAAACTTTGTAATCATGTGAATTAATTCTTGCTAATATACATTATGTGATAACCCTGGTTCACAATAAAAATTGATATTTGTTTATTCATGGTACATTGAAACAATCGTACGTAGTCGATGGCCGGGCTCCCGAGTCACAACCCCCCTCCCCCCTCTGCCCCACAATATCCTGCACATTTGTTTGTGTTGAAGTGCATTTGCAACATCATAGGGTGTTTGGTCCAGACTATCCAACGGATTGATGTCATCCGAGTATTTCAGTGCCAGTAATAAAAATTCCACATTGTTGGATTTGGCTGCCAGGTGAAGCAGATTTTTTGATACTCCAAAGTTGGATATCAGATATTCTGCAATTTTTAAGTGTTTGAGATAGATCGCCATGTTCAAGAGCAGGCATCCGGTTGTGTGGCTGATGTGGATGTAGTTGTTCAGAAACTCGAGCAGATTGTAATCGTCGTGATTCACGGCAACATGCAATAGATTTGGCTCGATAGCTGCACCAAGTTCTATGAGCATTGTCAAGAACGGGACCATGCTTCTGCAGATAATAGCAACTTCAAAAGCTGTTATTCCAGTTTCTGCAGTGGCAGCATTCACCTTGGCCCCATACATGCGTACAAGCTGGATCGCTATCTCGGTCAAAGAACGCCCAGTGGCAATGTGCAATGGCATTAGTCCTTCATTGTTATATATGTGGGGATTGGCACCAGCTAAAAGTCTCACCATGTCAATGTGATTGTACATTGCGCAAATATGCAGAGGCGTGTTGCCCGCGCCATCAGTAACATTGACATCAATCTGGTGTTCAGTTATAAGATCCTCAATAATATCAATTTCGGGTTTAAACTGCGTGGATAGGGCTGTATGAAGCGGCGTTTGCTGATACTTATTATCAATACTGTTGACATTAGCATCATATATATCTGACAGCAATTTTGCAATGCGTATCTGCTTGCACTGAATCGCGTGGTGGTAGAATACGTCAATTTCGTTCTGGTGGTATCGTGCAAGCGATTGCGCACTGTTGATATTCCCCAGCTCAATCGCAATCTGAAATGCAGTTTTACCAAACTTGTCCAGTATTGCAGTATCTGATTTGCTTTCGAAGAGCCATTTAATCATACATCGTCTATCCAGCTCTGCAGCTTGGTGAAGCGGTGTGTGTCCACATGAATCCTATAAATTCATGTTAATGTTGGGGACGTTGAGCAAGGCATCGACAACTTCGGAGTTTGTGAGCATATTGTGAAGTGGAGTTCGGTTTTCAATATCCTGCACATTCACATCTGCACCAAATTTTATCAAGCATTTGACAACATCAGATCGATTTGCATAGTACAGAGGCATTTCGCCACAATCATTTTGTGCATCAACTAATACACCTAACCCACAAAAAAGCTCAATGATTTCAACACTTCCATGTCTGGCAGCGAAATGCAATAGACTAAACCCCACATCAAATTTGGAGTTTACATTTCTTGGCGAAGCCAACCGTTTTACCTTGCCAATATTGCTGGCAACATATGCGAAATATAAGAATCTACTATTGCGCGATGTGGTTTCATACAACCCCCCACTCGGCCACCCAGACCATATCACTATCTTGTGTGGTAATTTCATATTTGTGTATACCTATAAACTTTTAACACATATTTTATATTGTTGGCTTGTGTAACGAAAATATTTATTAACTAATACGGTTTCGGCTTTTGCCAAGAAGCCTCATCAGTGAGCTAAGGCTGCTCAGACCAGTGTTAGCAATAAGAGCAGATGCATGGCATTAGGGGGGTGTATAGTGTCCGGTCATACATACCTTGACCTGAAACCTGGTCCCAATATAATAAAAAAAAATAAAAGTGCTAAAAACAATAATTATCTAATTAGACAAATTTATTAAATACTAGTTATGCTTCAGCAATCATATTTACCATAAATAAATAGTATGTTTTCTATGATAAAGAAAAAGTCTGTAAATTAATGCGAATCAAGATAATCGCTTAGAAATAATAACAATGATAGATGTGCATACTCCTGTAGATCGATATTAAATAACCAAAGACCATAGTAGATTCCCACTATAAGTGAGAATTGAAAATGATTTAGTGTGCATGGAAAAAAATGCTCGGGAATTTCGGCTGTATTTATTATGCCATTCACATGATATATACTACATTAATCAGGAACGAATAACAATTTGATGCATAAAAATGCTAGACTCAACATTTTTATGCATCAAATTTTATTATTCACGTGCAATGAGCTTACGTAATCCAATTCCATCTTTTATTTTGCAGTACGTATGATTTATTGAATTTTATATATACAATAAACGATAATAATAATTTAAATCATATTTATGTGTAACATATCATGTGGCGTATGTAATTTACAATTCGAGTCATGTGAAAATATATTGGGCACACGATTTTACAATATGGGCACACGATACATTCAGTTCAATCAAACGATTTTTAATGTAGAACCGATATATTATCCATTCATCAATGACATTATATCGACAATCATTCCTGTATATTCTGGATAGCGGTATAATATTTGTTGCACAACATCTACCACACACGGCTCATCCATAATCTAGCTATAATCACCAGCTTCACCCTTTACTGAACACAACGCTTTATCTGTAAAATCAATCTCAGTTGGATATTCAAATACTGTATTACAATTCTCATATTTGTATGCTAAAATCATATGACAAAGAACTTCACACGCCTTATAATTATCGAGCAGAGATTCAACTTTAGACATTAAAAACGATTTTGCGTAGTTAATTGCCAAATCAACTGCATGACTTAGCACAGCTTGTTTTGCGATTGTATGGTCGGCATCATTAATAAAATTAATAACATTGGCTGAAAAGCCTAAACGTCCAGTTAATAGATTTTGCTGTGTAATGGTGCAGTCAGATAGATCGATGGTGTTGTTGAGCATTTTCTCCACACCATCGACAGCACAGAATGGAAAATTCAGGATATTCACACGATCGCTCTGTCCTGCCACACTCACACGCACATGATCTTCATCCATGAGCGATAACGATGTTCCAAGAATGACTAGGGTGGCTTGCATTCTACTGATAAGTGAACACAATAGAGTGAAAAATTTAGGCGAAATATGGTTTATCACAACAGGTGCATCATCCAGAGCAATAACGAGTGCATGTGTACCAAGATGTTTGATCAATTGTGTCTCCACGTCATGGCTTACATCGTAAACCAACACTGGATTGTATTGGTGGAGCATTCTAACTAATCGTGCAATTGTTTCAATACCATCATTCATCTGCTCGTAAAAATACTACTCGGGTGTAATATGTGGATCCATATTAAAGAGTAAGAGTAGAAATATCCGACGTGCTGTAAATTTGAGTTCTATCCAGTGTTCAACCTGTCTTGGAGAATCCATATCTATTTCGTCGATCATGTTTTTAAAGTTTGGATCGCTGGTAGAGCATACCACATATAGTACAAAGTGTTTCTTTGCCAAATCTACTACCGTTGCAGTCTTCCCCGCCCCCGAACGTCCAATCATGGCGATAGTGTGGCGATGGAGTATATTTCGCTCGACAATCTGGAGCAATGTTTCGCCATGGCTCGAAATTGGATCTAATTCCAGAACATGGCCAAACATGGTAGTGTCCAGCAATATTTCTCCATATGCCAATGGTCATTTATAGAAATGTCCTAACCGCTCTTTCTGATACTTCCCAACAACCGTGGAATCGGCACAATATAATTGGTGCTGTGTATTTTTGATAATTCTGGCAATAATTACATCGGGTTCACTGACCAATTTGATCATCTTGTCAATAAGTCTCATTATGGAATTGCTTACGGGTTTCGATAAATTGAATTCCGAGCCCTGTAACTGATTACACGTCAATATAAGTAAGGTGGTGCCATTGACTTTGTTGATTTCAAGCATTTTGATAAATTTTTGATGGTATATTCTATTAGCTTTAAAAAATTCAACAACCACAGCTCTCTTCCATATGGAAATATCCCATGGCAAATTATTTGGGATTATGATACTTTTAGAATCTCTTTCGAATATCACATCTCTAGATCAGAGCACTAGAATTCTTGGCTCCATATTATCGAGAAATAAAATATTATATTAGGTGCACGATTTATTATATAGGTGCCCGATCTTGAAACATTTGTGGTCAGTACACATAGAAGATTAAACTAGTACTTGATACATTGGAATATACCTCTAACACTTCATATCATAATTATTTTACATGATTATTGATCGGATAACCAATTTGATAATTTTGATGCTTAAAAATGTCGAATTTGACATTTTTATACATCAATTTGTATGACACGTGATCTATATAATCTATTTTTAGCTAGTTATTTGGCAGCATTTTAAATACCAATTTCAAACGACCATGATTATGGATACCACATTGCCACAAACTTCTATCGAAATTTGTTGGGATAATTGAATAAATATCATAAGCATTATAAATTAAATCTATATATAATATACGCCGATCTCTTGGTAAGTAGTTCTAAAAATAATAATATTTTTTTGTTAGTCGGGAATATACTTGTTAAATAGGTTATCTATTAAATATACATACTGTAATCATATCAATTATCTGCCATAATGTTGTGTAGCGTTCAGATTGTATAAGCAGCTGCGTGCGGGTTCCAATTTCGACATAGATCACAATATAGCTCGATGGTTCAACTCTATTAAAAATAATGTTAATATTATAATATTTAAATATAAACTAATTAAAAAAAAGATGTACCCTTTAAAAAACATATTACTCCATTCCTCTTCGGTAAAAGAATTTCTATGGGGATCCATTGTGATACTGATAAAGCTTGAAATTTCGATCTGATCATCAAGGTCGGGTCTGTCCAAGCATCCCCTCCACTCGATCCACCCATCACAGATAATCGTTGTTACTTGAACTTTAAAATGCCAACAATGTCTAAACAGCCATTCAATGTGTCTGATGTTCAGACTCAATTTGCACATAACACACGCCCTCACAAAATCCAAAATTTGCTCTTGAGTGAATGGATAGGAATGCTGTATGATGCGATCCATTGCGATAATTTTGGGATCTGGATATGGATCGTTTGGGGATGGTGGAAGATCCTGAATGAAGATCCATTCAATAATTGTACGAGGAATTACCTCGGTGGCCTGCCACGTCGCAATTCTGCAACGCACCATCTGCACACATGCAAATCTCTGGTAGACTTTACATATTTCATTCAGCGGTCTGTCTTTGGAAAAGATGAAATTGTATGCTGCAATCTCCAGCAGTTGTCTACAGATTTGGCCAAGAATATCCATTTTCTCCCACCCCAACTCACTCTCCCAGTGCACCGACTCGTTCACAAGATCGCTAACGGATAGCATAACAAGGCCCCGATCGATGAAATATTTCAGAGCATCTTCTGCAGAAGTAGTTGCTCCATTTGATGAAAGCAGCAATTCTTGATCGGATGCTTCGTGGAACAATTCGCAGATATCGTGGGTACCCCAGGGTTTGAGCATGCGATAACTGTGTTCAATCGCATCGTTCAATAATGTCCTATTGAACCGATACAGCATCAGTAGTATTCGGGACGTGAACAACGATCCAACAGTGTCTTCGTATTTGTAGCCAGGGATTGGCAGAAAATCACATTCCTTAAGCTTTGCCATAATATCTTTATCGGTGTATGTGCCATCCCGAACCAAGTTCATACAATTGAGAAATCGTTCATAGCACGAGTGCATTCTGCCAATATCACTATAGTTCTCAAGTAGATGTCCCACACTAGGTATCGGAAAATTTCTAGTATTCATGGCAACATTACAAATATGAAAGGATGAATACGCCCCTCTGCAAATAAAATGGTTGATAAGGTCTTTGTTGTATAATTTGGGAAAATAGATAATCCCACATTGAAATGAATTGAATGATCCGAAAAATCTCCGCAACAGATATGCCCGGGTGCTAGCTTGTTTACCAAACTTGTCCCACCACTTGTTGACTTTAAACAAGTTACCAACACCTGTTATATTGATCTTAGCACATATTTCCAGTAGTAATTCTGGTGGAAGATAGTTTAGGTAGTTTACCGGGGTTTGTTGCATTGGCTTCACGTAGAGACGTCGTTTTTGTGGCAGCACAGAGAGTTCTCCTCTGCTCAATAGTTTCTCAAGGAACTTCATTTAACGTATTTTTATGTTTTTTTAAAAGTGATGAAATGATATCAGACTTTTTTTTTTATTAATAAATACTTGTGAAGGTTGTACAATGCATTTGTATGCGCCACAAAATTTGCTAAACACAGGGGGTGGGGTACACAGAAAAAAAATCTTTCTTGACTCCATCTCAACAATAAACATCGATTCTCAACTTACCGCAGGTACCGCAGCATGGGCGTGGGTTAATGTTGGGTTTGCTATCACGAGCTGCATCATCATAAGCCACAAGCTATATCGAAACCCGAGCAAACTTCAATGGAGCTGTTTTGCTTTAAATGGAATCTGCATCATGTTGGGTATCTCAAACGCATTGCGCATATTTTCGATTGTGCCTGAAGAGATGGCAATGATGTTGGAATCTTTGCTTATATTACCATTTATCAATATCATGATTTCCATCACGCTCAATACGGGTAGTAAGTTTTATATAAATGCAAAATCGATCAATGCGTTATTTTATATAACTATTATAACCACTGTAATAATAAATATTCTAGTAATCGTTGGCATAATACTGCAACATTTACTATTAATAGTAGATAATGGGATTTTGGTTGTAACTATCGGAGAAGTTTGTTATCCATGTGCACTGTTATTAGCATTTTGTTATGCATTTTATCCTGTAATCTGTACAAGAAAGTTTGATAATTTGGTTATGGTAGTTGGTATTTGGTAAGTACGTTCTTTAATTATATATGAATATATATAGCTGGTTTACATTATTAATATTGATAAATTCATTATTCAGGTACTTGACTAGAATGGTTATTTCTAGCGCAGCTCAATTTTCCATAGTTGTTATATCGCTTCCATATCCCGCATTGGAGTTCAAGGAACTGGATATAAATAGAGTATTGAGCATAATCTTGCTCAGATTGTTCATACTTGTTTTCTTGACCTTTCCTCCATCAGAATATGTAATTCAATTTGTAAAATGTGTAGTTGGTAGTAATTCGGTACATCCTATAAATATTGTAGATAGTGATACAACAAAATGTACTTCAATTATCGTTGCTTGACACCTATAGCAATATACTCAAAACAGCGATTCCATCATTGTCTCGTGTGTTAAATTTTTGGTTTATCCAATAATATTTTGATGTATAAAAATGTCGAGTCTAGCATTTTTATGCATCAAATTTATGTACTGAAATTGGCCGTAAGTGGATATTGTAGAAATAACACAAATTAGAGGACTCGCTGAACATTATGTCCTCTAAGTGTAATTCTGTAGCTACATAGAGAGATATTGTCAACTATGTAATACAATTGCAATTTTGGTCATTTTTATTGTATTGAGCCAAACTGATTAACTTTAACGTATAAGATGCTGGACTCGACACTTTTTATGTATAATACAATTGCTACCTTTTTT
>RBNI01001892.1:0-20506 GCA_003990745.1 Jimgerdemannia flammicorona | reverse complement strand
AAAAAAAAAAAAAAAAAAAAAAAAAAAAAAAAAAAAGAACAATATATACTCAAAAATTTCAATATAAATGAATGTAAGCCTGTCAGCACTCCTATAGATACTTTTGTAAAATTAAGAAAGCCAGACACTACTCCTGAGAATGATGATAATATAGTAGCTAAAAATAGTACCAAAGATATACTATATTAGTAAGTAGTCTATTCTCTTATATATCTTATACTAGAAATGAGATCTGACATATTATATACTATGAATAAGATAGTGCAGTATTTCTTCTACTATAATAATTTACATTAAAGTACTATTAAACGGATTTTCAGATATCTTAAGAGTATAGTATCCTATATACTCACTCTCAGTAGATTGAGTGGGAGCAATAATACTATTTGACTATCTGACATATATGATGCTGATTAGGCAGATGACCTCAATGACTGCTGATCTATGACTGGATACTTATTTTATATTGGTAACTAAGTATCTGTTATCTTATAGCAAATATGTAAGCAATTATCTATAGCAATATCATTAATATAAGTAAGTACCAGATATTATTATTAGTAATAAAGGAAGTTATTTGACTCTACAAACTATTAAAAGAACTTAGATTTGCTCAAAAAAAGAGTACTATACTATATCAGAATAATCAGTCTATAATTATACTTACTAAGAATCTGATACATTATAGTAGAATAAAATATATTAATATATAGTATCATTTCATTTATAAATACATAGAAACAGCACTATATACTTGAAATATATTTTCACAAAGTACATGATCACTGATTTACTTATAAAAGCCCTTCTAAAGCTAAAGTTTGAGATATATATATAAGGAATGGGTCTTATGAGCAACATATCAGTCTAGCAGTTAATCATAGGATATTTTTTTTCAGACTTTCAAAAGTTTCCCTTATTATATTATATGTATTTATAAACATATACATTGATATTTCTTATCTATGAGCAGATGATATATATTGTACTTTGTGGATATTTTAGATATTTTAGATATATTTTAAAATAATTTTCAACCTATGAAAATTTCTTAGATATAAGATTTTATATATAATTCTTTGAGTTATATATTGTAATATACCTGGCTCAATAGAGGCAAATTACAAGATTGGGCAGCTGTGTAGATTGGTTTGAGCCCTCAGTTACTTTGTCAAAAGTAACAAAATATTCAGGTATTGTGTCTAGTGGTATAATATTCAAACTGGAGAATTCTTGTATATGACTTTCTAATTTGGTGGCATTCTTGGGTTGTTGGTCTTTTGTATGTGAATGGGTTTCTCTCTTAGGCGGAAAATTAATTTGTATGATACAGCGATCTTGTGTACAGTGAATTTAGCTGATTTCCTTAAAAGTGCAGGTTCTCTAAGAATCAGGTTACTGGTATGATAGTGATTGGATTCCTTTTCTGATGGTGGACTAAATGCAGCAGGTTTCTTAAGTACAGTTTACTTGAACAGTATAGGTTATGGTACAGCAGAATGTGGTAGATCAGTGGACAAGATATAGAACAATGAGGATTGGCAGATAAAATGTGACAGACTTTCTTAAATGGCAGCTGACAAAGTTACATCAAAGACTGGCTTTGTTTGTGCAAATGAATTTACTGTGAAGTTGCATCTGATAGACTGGCTTTTGTGAGTAGCAGATTTAAACTAGTGAATTACTTGAAAATGGTGACTTATTCCTCAAGCAGTAGATTACTCAAAAGACTGTGAAGTTCTTCCTTGAACTTGAGTGGCAAACTTGGATTCTTTGGGCTTATCTGGTAAGCAAACTAAAACAGACTTATTCTTTGTAATGGAAAGTGGACTGGAGTGAGAAAGGGACAAAGCTCACAATCTCTTAGTAGTGACTGTAGAGCAGGCATTTCTCCTAAGTGTTGTAATCCTTCCTGGATCAAGTGGCTTTTGACAAGTATATCTCTCAAAGTATAGTAGGCAGACTTGTCTTTTTGCTTTATATTTTGGAACTGAGGTTTATTCACTCTTGTCTCTGGGGTATTTTATACATTGTGGTTGCTATCTTAGTTGCTATCTAGCTAACTATAGAATGCTATTTATGGGGTGACATTCACTGTCAGAGTGACAGCCACTGTTAGGGTAATAGCTACTGTCAGAGTGACAGCCACTGTCAGGGTTTTTTCTTTCTTTAGCTATCTGGGTTATTTATATATTTTCCACAGCAATGATTACTGGTTACTATACTATGCTAATGTTCATGTCACCTGGCTAAGTTTTTAGGTGCTGCATTTTTATAGATTGTTACATCAGCTCCTACTAAAGGGTAGTCTGTCCCAGGCTATCCTTTAGTCATTATTCCAACAAGCATAGGCATCTTCTGCATCTATGTCTGTTCCATCATCTTCATTATCTGTATTTGGGTCACTCCATTCTAGCTCTGGATCTTCTTCTTGTTCTTTGGGAAACATGATGTCTACTTGTTGAAGAATACTCTGAAAGGTGGTCTCATTCATCTGATAAATATTCTTGAGGTGGAAGTGAGACTGCACCAGGGCTCCAATATTTCATTTGTATAAGATATAGATTTACTTGGCAGTTCTTGCTTCTCTGAGAGTAATTCTGGCTGGGCTCCTTATATAAGGTTGTTCTGTCAATAGCTATCCAATATTGTAGAAGGCTTGTAGATGGTGGATCTGAAGCAACCTCTTGGCAATGGCAAGGTTCTCTTGATGCTTCTGGATCAATTATATGGGGGTTCCTTCAAGTTGGTGAAACTGGGGCAGGGGAATTAGCAGAGCTTGGAAAGAGCTGAGGATGAGGGTCTGGAGGCATTAATCTATCCTCTGAGTTATAGTTTGTACAAGTATATCTTAAGGTGATTGATGTGAACTGGAGTTCTCAAGACATGTCCATCCATGCTTCTTATATAGATGTTAGTTCCTCTGATGTTGTATACAAGGTATAGTCCTTCCCATTTCAGTTCCAGTTTAGTAGCAAAGTTTGTTTCTATCATGCTTCTCCAAACTAGGACTTGATCACCAATCTTAATCTTCTGATCCTTCTGTTTCTGGTCATAATACTTCTTTTGTCTTTCCTGGGCCTTGATAATCTGAATTAAGACTTCATTTCACAGCTGATCTTCTTTTTTGAGAAGCTTTCTGAGGTTCTCATGGTCAGTAGTTCTGGTCTTCTTAGCAAACATCATTTCAAAGGGCTTTTGTTTGGTTGATACAGCAGAGGTATTTCAGATTTCCCATAGGATCTCAGGTAAGCAGAGGTCCCAATTGATAGGATTGACTTGGGCAAGTCCTTTCTTGATGGTCTGGTTTATTCTTTCAGTTATTCCATTAGTTTGAGGATGATAAGAGATGGTTTGTTTCAGGTGGATCCTATAAATTCATGCATAACTTAAGATTATATTATTCACAAATTCAGTTCCTCTATCAGAAATGAGTTCTTCAGGAGGTCCATATCAGAGGGTGAGGTCATAAAAATGCCCAAAGATAGAAAGAGCATCTGTAATCTCCATGGAGTATACTTTGGGCTATTTGGTCAAGTATTCAACAAATACTAGGATATATCTGTTTTGTTTTGGTGTTATTGGCAGGAGTCCTATTATGTCTACTCCCCATCTCTGAAAGATGTGAGTGGGTGAGGGAATCATTTGCAAAGGGGCTTAATAGTTCTTCTTTCCTTAGTACTTCTGGCAAGTGTCATATTTCTGGATAATGTCTCAGACTTGGGTTCTGAGGTGGGGCCAGTGTTGATACAGTTTTCGAATCTTGTCTTCTATACTTGTCTGTCCTTGGTGGGCTTTCTGATGTTCTTTACAGATGAGATCTTCTTGTACCTTGATGGTCTAAGGAGCTTCTTTTAGGGTATAGTTCCTTGGGACACCCTTCTTCTGGTTCATTGGAGTTGGCAGAAAAGTACATCAACATTGTTGTGGACTTTCTCTGCTTTGTGGGTGATAGTGATTTTGTAATCCTAAAGGATAAGGATCTAGCAGACTAGGATTCCAGTGAGTTCCTTGTGGTTGAATAACCATTTGAGGGCTGCATGGTCTGTGATCAGGATGAATCTTTTTCTGATGAGATAATGCTTGAACAGGGTGACCGCCCATATGGCTGCAAGATATTCCAGTTTAGTGCTACCATAGTTCTTCTGCTACTGATTGGTAGCTCTGCTTGTATAAGCTATCATATAGTGTTGTTGGTCAGGTCCTTCTTGGGCTAGGACTGCTCCAAGGCTATCTTTAGAAGCATCTATATACAAGATGAATGGCTTCTGTAAATTGGGGCATACAAGGATTGGTGCTGTAGTCATACAGTTCTTGAGTTCTTTAAAGGGTTTTTCTTATGATTCTATCTATTTGAATAGTACTCCTTTCTTGAGAAGAATCTGGATTGGGGCAGTAATTTGGGCAAAATCCTTGATAAATCTTCTATAGTAGGATACTAGTATCAAGAATGATAGTATTTCCTTCAGGGTCTTGGGTACTGGCCAATTGTTGATCTTCTCAGTTTTCTTTGGGTCTGTGTGGGTTCCTTCTTTTGAAACTATGAATCTAAGGAATTCAAGTTTCTGTTTCCCAAAGTAGCATTTCTTTGCATTCAGCCTCAAGTAGTTCTTACAGGTAAGCTTGAAGAATTCCTCTAGGTAGTGCAGATGTTCTTCAAAATTTGCTGAATAGATGTTGGAATTGTCTATGTATACAATCAGGCAGTAGTGAATCAAGAGAGCATAGACTGAATTCATTATCCTCTGAAAGATGGGGGGGTACATTGCAAAGTCTAAAGGGCATTTAGAGATATTCAAACAGTTTTCCTAGAGTAAGGAAGGCTGTCTTTTGAATGTCTTTTGGGTCCATGGAGATTTTATGGAATCCCACAAAGAGGTCCATACTGCTGATGTATCTGGTATCTTGTAACTGATTCAAAAGATCATCAATTCTGGGCAAAGGATAGGTATCTTTTCAGTGACTGAATTGAGTTTTCTGTAATCTACACAGAGTCTCTATCTTCCTTTCTTCAGTACAATAAGTATAGGGCTAGCCCAAGGGCTAGTAGAGGGTCAGATGACTCTATTGTCTAAGAGTTCTTGGATGTGCTCCTTTTCAAATGTTTTCAAGTAATAGAGTATTCTATAGGGTTTCTGCCAGATGGGTGTTGCATTTCCTATATTTATGCTGTGATGATATGATGGATTGTATGGCAGATTGCCAGAAGATATCTTGATATTTGTTGAGAGGTTCTACTAGTTGTTGTTGTTGTTGGGGTATCAATTCTTCTCCAATGTTGGTGGAAGGCTTCACTGTCTCCTGGGTCACAGAGGGGCCTTTCCTTTCTTCTGGGACCTTTTGCCATTTCCCAATAGGTTTAGTTCATAAACTTCCCTATGAGTTCGGTTAAGAAAAGGTACCAGGTGTCCTATAATAGTTCCTTTCAGCAAAATGATGGTTTCCCAACTTTGGTTGATTGCTCAGGAGTGTACTGGGTTCATCTTGTCAGGGAATGTGTGTCCCTCTATGTTCAGGTGGGGAATATCTTCCTTGGGCTCAAAGAAAAGGTTTCTGGGATTGGGTGGTGCAAATATTTCAAAGGTAGTTTGTTCTCCAGGCTCCAGGATCAGATTCTTGTGTAGTCTGACTGATTGCCAGTACACTTGCTGGGGAATATTCCTTTTGAGGTGGTTGACTTGAAGGAGATGTACTTCCTTCCTGTCTGAACTTCCAAATCCTTTGGCTTATCTTATTCCTTCAACTAGTTCAGAGACTTCTTCCAATTGTGGAGTTTTGATCTTCATGAAGACTGCTTGAGCAATCTTCTGTCCTCTAATGATTCAGTATCATTCTGTACTGCTGTTGTATAGGATGACCTTAATCTTGCCTATATATCCTGGGTCAATGGTTCCTCCTTCTACAGTTATTCCTTGTCTGGCAAGTCCAGACCTTGAGGTCAGTTGGATATAAGCTCTCTGAGGTGGCTGTATGGCTAATCTAGTTCTGATCATGAAGGTCTTTCCAGGTTTGATAGATTCATCCTCCAGACTGTAAAGGTCATACCCTATATCTTCTGGGTGGGCTTTGGTCAGGGGTTTGGCCTTAGGGTGCAGCAGGGCATATTGGGCTGAGTTCAGGCTTTCCTAAGGCTGAAGCTCTACTAGCAGAGAGCCTCCAAGCTCTAAGATTGAGGTGTGACCATCTGGCTCCAGTAGAGGGGTCTTGGAGATAGTTAATTCTCCTTCTTCCTATAGAGTCAAGAGCTTCTATAAAGTTGGTGGCATCTTCTGCCCATCCTTGGCAGGTTGTATGTCTGATGAGAGCTAGGATGTCTTTGCCTAAATCATAGATCTTGAGGGTCCTTCTTCCTGGCTTTTTGGTCTGACTTTTTTGGATCTGGCTTTTTTGGATCTGGCTTCAGTTCTTTCTTTAAGGTGTGGACTGCAACATCATAACTAAGATGAATCTTCTGGTGTCTGCAGTCTTGGTAGTTGGGATGTCTTCTATGATTGCAATATCCTATTGCTCAGAAATGATGTTCCTGGTTATTGATATCTTATTGTCTTGGGAATCAGTACCCATCTTGGTCATAGGTGGGTAGAAGAGTAGACAAGGGATATATTTCTGTCCAGGTGAAGAAGCCTTGCCTCCTGAATCAGCTTTGCAACTTAGTGGTGACTTCTTGAAAGGTAGTTTACTGTATAAGTGTATTTGGGGATTCTGGTCTCTGGGGTCTCTGTCTCTCCTGTTGGTCTAGTAAATGGCACTAATAGTAGTAGTCTCAGGGAGAGTGGAAGACCATTTGATGTGGACATCTTCCTAGCTAAAAAGCTTTTTCTTAGTGAGTTTCTTTCTTGGGGATAATGATGATTGTACTGGGTCCTTCTTCTGTATTCCAAGAGTCATTGTCTTCAGGTGGTATCCAGCAAGAGTCATTCTAGGGAATGAGTTCAGAGACCTCTTCTTCTTCAAGTACTTCTTGTTTGGGAACTTCTTGATCAGAAGTTTCTTCTTTCTTAGATGATTCTTGACCCCAAATTGCTTATACTTCTGCAGCTTCAGTTGCAGGTATTTCTGAAACATGTCTGCATTTCTTCTTCTTCTTTCTGTACTCTGTGCAGGCTGTGCTAGGCAATTTCCTCATTCCCATGATCTTGGAGGAATGCTCAGGACACTTGTGTCTCTTGAGGCAGGTAGAGTATCCTTTGATTTCTCCTGCAATGGCTCCGATGGTGATGGGGACAGTGTTCTTGGCCCATACATTGTCCTCTGGTCTATCATCCACCAGGTTAATTTGGGGGTTGAGTCTGAGATCATTTCCATCTTCAGATTCTTCTTTCTCCTCTGTGGTAGACTCTTCACTGCTGGCATATTCTTTCTGAATAGTAACCTTCTTCTTCTTCTTTGATTGCTCATAGCTGATCACCTTAACACTATACTTCTTGCCTCAGTAATCAAACTTGAGTACTTGTTGGCCAATATCAACAACTGCATTTATTTTCTTCATCCAGTTAGTGCCAAGAATCATGTCATAGGTGACAGCTTTGGTGACAACAGCTTTGGGGATAGAGAACTGAATGTGTCCAAGAGAGATGGTAATATTTCATACTTCTCCAAGGGGTTGAGTTTGGGCTCCATCTGCTACTATGATGCTGAGGTTGGATGGTCCATCAATGGGCCATTGGAGGGTGTCCAGGAACCATTTAGAAATGATACAGACAGCTGCTCCAATATCTATAAGGATCTTTGCCTTTTGTCCTCTAATATCTCTATGTAGGTAGGTACTGATATGTCTTTCAGCTGCCTGGACAGAGATGGGAACTGGTTCTTGCTGTGGGATTGGGACTCAGCCAGTGCTAGACCTGGTGGTTCTTAATAATTTGTTTCAGACTCCAGCTAGTGTCAGTTGCAGGAACTGCAGGAAGGGGACTTCCATCTTAGCCTTTGGATCTTCTGCCAGGCTTTATTGTAGATGTCTCTAGGCATATTCTTTGGGGTGTACTTTTTCTTGAGCTTTGGGGCAACAGGTTCCCATTCTTCTTGTTTCATTTTTTCATCTTCTGGTGGTAACTCATTTGTCTCAGAGACAAAAGGTGAGGGGGTTTGGGGAGGTATTTCTACTTATTCTTCCTCATGTTCTTTGTCTTCTTCTTGGATGATTCTTCTGCTGATGTTCCTGGATGGCCTTCCCACAGGTCTCTTCCTTTTCTCTGCTAGGTAAACTGTTTTTCAGGAGGTAACCTTGGTAGGGTACAAGTCTAGGTCACTATAGTCTTCACTATTGCTTGCTTCCTCAAAATCTTCTACAGGATGGGCTTCAGTCTTCTTGTACTGAGTGTCATTCCTTCAGTTTGGTGGTTCTGAGTCCCTTCAGTCACTTCTTTTATTGTTACATTCAGTGGCATAGTGTCCAAATTGTCCACAGTAGAAGCATTGGACTTGGGTTCTGTCTCAGACAGGGTATCTTCTTTCTTCTTGCTGGTAATTTCTGTTATCTCTTAGTGGATAGCCTTGGTAGCTCTGATTTTCGCATATAGTGAGTTTTTCAATCTGTCTAACCAATCAGTCCAACTTGAAGCTAAGGTCTCGGATTTCACTTCTGTTCTTCCTTTCTTCCTTAGTTGGCCTTCTTTCTTCAGATCTTTCTTGTCCTTGAAGAAGTCCTTGTAGGGCTTTGACCAGGATGTCTTCTTTCTCTTCTTTCCTGTCATGACCACTCCAGGTAGTTTCTTGTCTGACATCAAAGAATCCTTGGGCTGCATCTACTTACTCTTTGGACCTTCTGATGCCTAGGGTGCAAATATGCTGGGCAATGTTTGGGGGAATTCCATTCATGAAGGTCATTGGACCAATGATGTCCTGGTTGGTGGCATTGAACCTGGCAGTATGCATTCTCTTCTGGATTCTTATGAAGAAGGCTCTGGGTAATTCTCCAAGATTCATCTTCATCCCCATGATGGATTCTTAGGCCTTGTGGTGGGTTTCATTTCCTGCATACTTTTCAATGAGCCAGTGAACTATAGCCATATATTCTAGTTAATAAGATGCTGTTGCCTGTATCTGTCTTATCAATTCTAAATCAGGATTGTTTGCTGTTCGATAGAAAATTCCTCTGACTGGTTCTCTGAGCTGAGTCTTGTAGATGGTGATTTTTCTTTTATCTGAGAGATTCTTCAAGGCTGCAATTCCTTTAATTCCATCAAGGAATTCTCTGGAGTCTTCCTCTGGATATCCTGCAAAGGTTGGCAATAAGGTGGCCATTTCTTTGTCACTTTCTTCTGATTCTGGTTCGGGTTTAGATTCTGATTCTGATTTGCTTTCTGAGCTATCACTAGAGATGGGGGTGCTTGAGTATCTTGAGGATAGTGTTCTGGACCTTGGATGAAGTGGAATAAGTCTAGGTATTCTTGTAGAAGCTACTTCCAACTCTGCAAGGGGTTGTGGTAAAGGTTCTATTGGTGAAATTGGTGGGACTGGTATGGGGCATCTGGCTGTAAGGTCTTGGGTTTGTATAATAAAATCTTCTAGTTCTTGTGTAAGTTCTTCGAAATCTCTAGCAGGGCTGTCTGTATTGTCTGGTTGATCTAGTGGGGATTTCAGGCTGTACTGCCTTCTGGTTGAGAACTTTCTGATGCTGGGTAGTTGATAAGTCTTGATGTGATTACTTCTCTTTCTGTCCAGATGCTGGTGATAACTGGTTCTCTTGTAGTGGCAGAGGCTGGTGTTATATAAAATATATCCAGTTTGACTGTAGGTTCTTATAAGCTGAAAAGTCATATTGATTTTTGAAATCTTCCCAGTTGAGCCCCCAAATATAATGTGTCTGGCTCAATAGAGGCAAATTACAAGGTTGGGTGGCTGTGTAGATTGGCTTGAGTCCTTAGTTACTTTGCCAAAAGCAACAAAATGTTCAGGTATTGTATCTAGTAGTATAATATTCAAACTAGAGAATTCTTGTATACAACTTCCTAATTTGGTAGTTTTCTTGGGTTGTTGGTCTTTTGTATATAAATTGGTTTCCCTCTTAGGCAGCAAACTAATTTGTATGATATAGCAATCTTGTATACAGTGAATTTAGCTGATTTCCTTAAAAGTATGGGTTCTCTGAAAATTAGATTACTACATAGTGTGATGGCAATTGGGTTCCTTTTCTGATAGCAGACTAAATGTAGTGGATTTCTTAAGTGCAATTTACTTGAATAGTACAGGTTGTGATACAGCAGAATGCAGCAGATCAGTCAACAGGATATAGAATAATGTGGATCAGCAGATAAAATGTGGCAGACTTTCTTAAATAGTGGCTAACAAAGTTACATCAAGGACTGACTTCATTTGTACGAATGGATTTACTGCAAAGTTGTATCTGATAGACTGGCTTTTGTGAGCAGCAGATTTAAACTAGCAAATTACTTAAAAATGGTGGCTTATTCCTCAAGTGGCAGATTACTCAAAAGGCTGTGAAGTTCTTCCTTGAACTTTGGCAACAAACTCAGATTCTTTGGGCTTATCTGACAAGTGAACCAAAATGGACTTATTCTTTGTAACAGAAAGTGGACTGGAGTGGGAAAGGGGCAAAGCTTGCAATCTTCTAGTAGTGACTGTAGAGCAGGCATTTATCCTAAGTATTGCAATCCTTCCTGGATCAAGTGGCTTTTGGTAGATATATCTCTCAAAGTGTAGTAGGCAGACTTGTCTTTTTGCTTTGTATTTCAGAACTGAGATTTATTCACTCTTGTCTCTAGAGTATTTTATACATTATAGTTGCTATCTTTGTTGCTATCTGACTAACTATAGAATGCTATTTATGGAGTGACATTTACTGTCAGAGTGATAGTCACTGTCAGAGTGATAGCTACTATCAGGATGACAGCCACTGTCAGGGTTTTTTCTTTCTTTAACTATCTGGGTTATTTATATATTTTCCACAGCAATGGTTGCTGGTTACTATGCTATGCTAATGTTCATATCACCTGGCTAAGTTTTTAGGTGCTGCATTTTTATAGATTGTTACAATATATTCTAGTTTTTTGTACATATGTATTATATTTCTTTTTACTCTAGTTTATATATATATATATATATTTTAGTTATATATCTCATTGAGTAGAAGTATTGAGATGATAACTCAATATATTAATATGTAACTTATATCATTCTATCAGATTTATGTCATTTATTAGTAATGTATAAAATATATAACCTATGTAACTTCAATAAAATATCTCTCTTTTACTATATTAACAATCCTCAGTCATCTGAAATATATTTACTTCAGTCAATCAAAAAAAGAATATATATTATAGTAAACTCTAGTATATACTAAATTATTGCAAATATTAAGTTCTAATGTATATAGATATTTAATGTCAGCTATTTTGGGACTAAACTGATTACTCTATACTGTACAGAAAATTTGTCTTATCATTTTAGAGATGATTGAACCCATATAACTAGTTTATATAGCTTGGAAATAATACTCAGAGTTTCTTCACTTTTGAATATTTTATCAATATATATAAGATAATTCTGAACAGTAAGGATCAGTATGTAGGCCTGATAATATATATAATAGTTTTCTATATCAAAGGTTATATTTTTCTATTGAAGGTTAGCTGCTAAAATTCAGAAAAATACTATATTATTTATAGTATTATCTGTCATATATAATAGTCAAATCTATACTTGAAATTTTTAGTTAGTAAATTTATGTAAAAATAAATAACTATTAAAATTTATTTTGTTTTAAGACTTCTCTCAAAATACTAACTAGATAGTAAGTCTCTCTTTTTATCTTGATTGAGATCTCAAGCTTCTGGATATAACTAATAAAAGTATCTATAATATTTTTTTCAGAATGAGAACTATCAATTTTGATGAAGTCAAGAGCAAGAGATTTAAGTTGCTAATTAATATCAATCCAATAACTAGTAATGCTCAGAAATGAAATTATATTAGGAAATATCTATATATTAATTATAAATAAAATTCTACTATATAGCTAAATTCTATTTATTAAATATAAGATTAAATTAGTGAGCTCTTTATATATATACATCTCTTACTCTGTAATGCAGCTGAATTTGGCTGTAAAAAAAAACTGCTATAAAAATATTATAAAAATCCAAAAAAAAAAAAAAAAAAATTAAAAATTAAAAATTTTTTTACTGCTAAATTTTACTGCATCATATTACAGAATAAGGGATATAATCTATAACATTATCTATGATGATATAATATTAATCTATATCTATTTGATATTCTAATACTATATAGAATAGATATTATCATTTTCAATATTAATAATATAAATATCTCTATAATAAAGAATTTGATTCTAAAGTTATTACAGAAATGATATCAAAGAATATCTATACAAATAGTGTAAACCTAGAGATACAACAGATGAGTATAGTAATTCTATTAGATGTCTAAGATATTCAGTAAATTAAATTGATATATATAATCTTATATTTTAATTTTTAATAATGATTATATATTTATATATTTGTTATTTAAATATATAATATAGATCTCTACTATATTGTCAATATAATCAGCTATTATATAATATTATAATATTAATGGTAAAAAAAAGAAAATATTTAGATATAATGAAAAAAAAAGCAAAATTGAGTTAGAAATCTAACCTAGTCAGAGAATATATGATAATATATATAGTTTGTAATAATATAAGATATAGTATAGTGAGGTAGCTGAGTCTATATATACTTTGATACTAGATGATATGAATGATTTATATATACTATCTTTTTTTTTTTATTTTTTTTTATAGTTACTTAGACTCAGCTATTTATTACCAGTCTATAAATATAGTTACAGTTTCTCCTTCTACTATCAAATCTCTCTAGAGGGGTCCCTCCCTATCTTTTTATACTTGAAAGACACCCTTATGTCCACCACCCCCCACTCTATCTATAGATTTTCTTGACTAAGCTATATATACTGCTAACTACTCTGCAGGTCCCATCCAAGCTATCAGCCTGTCAAGATGTCCTCCATCAGCTCTTTCCATCTCAACAACTATGCCCTCAATCCTAGTCTCCTCCCATCTTTGAAAACAAACAACCAGTGACCTGCCAACTCCACCTATACTGCTATAACCCAATCTAAAGTAAGTCACTCCAACCCAACTCCCCTCACCAATCTATCTCTCAAATCCTCCTGATGGCCTCTTATATCAACTCCCCTACATACAATACCCAGTCAATACCCAACTACTAATCAAAAGTTGTCAAGTATCTCACACTCTCTCAGTCAATATTCAGATATCTATACAAAACCCCCTTCTTGCCCTACATTATAGCACTCCTCACAGTCAAAGATTCTCCCCTCAACTAGATGGCCTAAGTGAAAGTTGAGCATGACATTTCTCTGCAGCAAGTATCACCAGACCACCTAGTACTTTGGCAGTATCTATCTCCTGATCTCTGCACTCTAGGCCCAGACTCTGTTCTAATCTCACTCCTCTCCAATTTCTGCCTGCTATCATCTACCAGGTCACAAATCCTGTCCTAACTCCCTCTAATACTCTACCCCATCACTAATATCAAACTTGAGTAATGAGACTCCCCCCAATAGTACATGGTCTCATCTCCATATTGCAGGGCCCCAAGGTATCTCTCCTTCATCTCTCTACCACCAAATTCCAATATAGTGAGCCCCATTCACCAGAATCCCTTATACCACATGTGACCAATGTTCTGAAGCCTGACTAAGGACAGTAGATCAACTGTAGAGTCTCTTGGTGAGGACCTCATCTCCCAGACCCTCTTTATCAGGGGAACCCAGCTACTATTTCTCAGCTCTACCACTCTCTTCAAACACTATACTCTCAGGCAGTACAGCCTCTTTGGAAAGTCAACCAGCCCCAGACCACCTCTAGTGACTGGCAGAGACAAGATTTCCCAGCCAATCTGACTTCTCCTCTCAGCCCAGATCCAACTCTTGGCCAGTTTCAACAGTCACTTCACTATTCAGGCTGGGAAGTCTAGATGATATACTAAATAGTATAGCTTCAGTAGCCAGTAGACATTTAAAACAGAAACATACTCAGCTAAAGACAACTGACAACTACCCCAACTCCACAGGGCCTCTCCCCAGATTGCAACTCACTGCTCTCACCAAGCCTTAGGTAAGACTGACCCATAAACTGAGAGATAAACACTGAGATACCATACTGCCTCCCTAGTAGAAACAATTGTTCCAATGATATTTCCTCTCACCAAGCTATTATCTAACACCATCATCTCACACTTATATCAGTTAAGTTTAGCTCCAGAATGTACCTCATACCACTCTACCATTATCTTGAGTTTCTCTACATTGGTGATTAATCCTAGGCCAATCATCATGTTATCTACAAAGGTCCCAATCTTCCATCCAATGCTCAATACTGAGAGTCCTACTATCTTTCTCTGAATTCTGTCCATCAAAGACTCCTATGAGAGTACATACAAAATGAGAGATAGTGGGTCCCCTTGGGGGACCCCCCTCTCCAGAGAGAAGGCTCCCCCTTAGTGCCCATTATACATAAGTACTGCTCAGCTCCCTTCCAGTAGGCTGATCATTGCTACTTAGAACTACTGAGGGACACCAATCCTATCTAGTACCTTTGCCAACCAGATCTGCTGGACATGGTCATATGTATGTCTTCTCTTGATCTAGAAAAACCAGTCACCCATTCAGTTTACAGACTCATGCCCCCTCAATAATACTATACACCCAAGCTGTAACATCTCTAATGAGCTGGCCATCCACAAAGTCCTGCTGCTCCTCTCCCAATACTTGCTGGGCCACCTTCTGCACTCTTGCCACTACCAACTTAGTAACCAACTTCCTGTCTATATCCAGCAGCATGATCAGCCACCAGTTCTTCCAGTCCTCTCTCCTATCTTTGTCCTTCTAGAGTAGTACCACCAGCCCCAGATCCTGCTCACCCACCTATCTCCCTGACTCTAGCACCAAGTCACATATAGCTATCAATTCTTCTAACATACTGGGGACTCTCACCATCTTCTTCCAAAAGTCCCAGAGCAAGCCATCCTCTCCTAGTACTATACTTAGTGAATTTGTAGCAAGAACCTGATGAATCTCCTCCTCCTATACTGGCAACATCAGACTATCCATTTCTTTTACCTGTGGTAGGTGCCAATCCTCTAAAGTGTGGTCAATAGCAGCCTCATCAGTCTCCCCCTCCTCCTCACTCTACAGACCACTCCACTTCCCCTTTAACAATCCAAGAATGTCTTGTATATTATATATCAAATGTCTATTAGCATCCAATGCCCCCTCCCACCTCTGCTGAACTCTCCTTACCCAAAGGGCCCTCATAAGGAACTTAGAGGGCCTCTCTCCTTCCTCCAGTCCCTGCTAATGCAACTGTATCACCAGACTCTATACCTGTGCCTTCTCCTCCAGTTGCAACTCCTCAACCTCCTTTCATGTCTGCAACAATCACCAGTTCTCCCCCTCTTCCAGGGCCAGCAGTCCAGCCCTGTCCTCCAGAAGCTAAGCTAGCCTAGCAGAAGCCCATGCTACCTGTCACCTCTTCTGTCTGCCAGCCATCTTATCAGCCTCTCTCCAGTAGACCCTAGCAGCCTCCTTTAGTCACATCTACCAGACACCCACAGGGACCCCCTCTTGTACCCATCTCTCCACCTTCTGCTGAATGTCTATAGCCCACCTATCTCACAGCCCCTTATCATCTAACAGAGAGGAATTTAGATACCAATGTCCAGGCCCATCTCTACTCTCTCCAAAATATCCTTGTCCCAACAACCCCCAATGATCAGACCAGAGATATTACTCAATCTCCAGTGATTTTCAGATATCCAATCTCCAGCAGTCTACAGTCAAGACTCAGTTGATCCTCATTCCCAGACCCCTGGCCCAGTGCATGTGTACCCTCTTATTGTCCCAGAAATCTCTGCTAGTATCCACTAGTACACTCAGTCTCTCAACCTCCTCCTATACTTTCAGACCTCTACTCCTACTCTCAGCCCCCTGCCCTCCATCAGTTCTATCCATCAATATATTCCAGACCATATTGAAATCCCCACCCAGCATATCCACACCAGCCTCTGTAAGGGCCCCACTCTTCTGGAGGCCCTTCACTCAGTCTATATACTCCTCCCATACAGCAGAACAGTAGCAAGACCTCACTGTGACTGGTTTCCAATCTGCATAAATCCACTCTCTCCAAACCAGCCTGTCTCCCTAGTATCTTACCTCACATACATATCTCTCCTCTGCTCCTTTGGACCAGAATCCCCACCTTGCCTTGCCATACAGCCTCTCCTCTCCATTCCTTAGTCCACTCCAGTCTATCTAAATCATCCTTACACCTGATATCCTGCAATTGAAAGAGATCCACCTCCAGTCTCTTCAGCCAAGCAAAAATGTTCTAATGCTGACATGAACCCTGTAACCCATTCATATTGAGAGAAAAAATGTTGGTTGTACTGTTTATACATAAGAAATGTTATAGAATTGAAAGTATATCCTCTACTACTCCATATCTCTTATCTCTCTTGCTAAGTCCAGATTGTGTTCAGCAGTCACTACCTCCTCTTCAGCCCTCTTAGTTTCCAATATCTCCAGAAGCTCAGCTATTTCCCCATTCTTCTTTTCCTCAAATTCCTCCCAATACTCTAGGAAGGCCTTCTGCCAGAGTTGTAACCATGACACTTTTCCCAGCAGTAGATGGTCTGCTCACCAGCAATAACTACCAGCTCAGCCTCTCTCTCCTTGTCTACCTCATACTCTTCCTCCTCTAGAAAGACTGCCAGTACCTCTACCCTCAATGCCTCCACCACTCCATTGCTATGCAAGATTCTTGTCCAGTGCTCATCACTCATCACTTTTAGGTCCACTTCTCCCAGTTTCTCAGCTATAAGGTTATTTATCATCCAGTATATCTACAGCAGATTTCCCACTTTCTTCTCCCCAGGGATTATAGGCTGTCCTCTACTCAGCATCGAGATATCCTCTCCCACACTTACAGCCTTATTCTACCCCTTCTCTGAGATATCCATCAGTTCCTCCTCACTAACTGCCACCACTTGTCTACCTTTTGCCACCTCAGAGACTCCAAAGTACACCCACTGGGCACCACATATGGGCACATCCTCTGCCTCATGACCCCTTACAGCCAGTCTCTACCTAATGAGAGGAGAAGATATAGGAGACTGCTCCCAGACTTTAAATGTATCATTCTTATATGAGTCCTCACTCAGCACCTTCCTGGCCTCCTCCTGACTAGTGCTCCAAATAGATGGAGTTGATCCGGATGAGATTTGATTCAGATTCGTCATGTGATGGATTCGAATCAACTCGGATTGGTCTTGTGATCTGATCTGGATTGATCTGGATTGATCCGGATTGATCCAACTGGATTGATCCATCCAGATTGATCTGGATTGGTCTATCCGGATTGGTCCATCTGGATTAGTCCATCCAGATTGGTCCATCTAGATTGAAATCTTTGGTGTCATCACCCTTTCTTTTGTTCATTTCACTCTTGTTTTTTTTTCCTGCTGCACTTTGGTGACATCACCCTTTCCTTTTGCTCCCTCTCTTCTTTTGTTCTTTTCTTTGTTCTTTTTCTTTGTTTTTTTTCTTTGTTCTTTCCTGCCACATCACAAGCAAACAAAACAGCAGCGCTTAATTCATATGTTAGTCCAGTCTACTCATTTTTCACCCTGCAATGATCGTCAAAAGAGGGAGTATTCAAGGTGGAAATGCACTCTCTGCTGACAATGTTAGATTCTTTCTCATATGGACAGCACACAAGCTGCTCATCAAGAGCCAAAGGGGCGACAGTGGTGGTGGTGGCAATGGTGATAGCGATGGCGATGGTGGAGATGAGGGAGAATTCCGGCAACAACTCACAGTGGTCCTTCAGACCTCAGAATTCACAGACCTCACAGCTATATATGCGGCAGCCTTTTTGGAGCAGCCGATAGTAGATGTAGGTTACTCACTTAGCTGCTACTTGTTTACTTGTATTTATTTAAACTTCCCCAGCACAACCTAACCTTGTACTTTTCTTAGGGTCCACAGCTCTATGGCGAGATCTGCCGACTTTATTCGCAACATCTGGTCAAGATGAAGAAAGGCTGGCAGACGTTGTGGGGCATGCCTTTGGTGGCTGAGCTGTTGAGTCAATGCATCATGTGGCAGAGGTCTCAAAAGGAATAGAAGCAAGTCTTCGTGAGCAATCTTGTGCAACTCATGCAACTCATCAGCATGCAACTCGTTGGCATGCAACTCATTGGCATGCAGCTCACTCACTCACTCACTTACTTACTCACTCACTCATGCTCTTTTTCTGAAATACCCATCTTTGTGTTTTATTTAATTTCATTTTTATGTGGTCTCTCCCTAAAAAAACACCCACACCCACATGCAACCCATCTGCATGCAACCTGCCCGCACACAACCCACCCACATGCAACCCACCCGCATGCAACCCGCCCGCATGCAACCCACCCACATACTTATCTCGGTCCCTCAGATCAGGGCTTAGTTCCATTGGAAAGGAGAGTTCAAAGTTACCCGAGTTCAACTATGTCCAGTGTCTGATCAAATAGAGAAATTTGAGGGCAAGATGTTCAGCATGAGCAGTACCAGCATTGTCATCAAGGCTTGGGGGTCTACATTTGAATCAAAGCCAATCATACTCGACCAAGGGGTCCATTGGCCAGTAGGAGTAACCAATGATGAAGAGAACCATATCTTTATTAATGAATGCAGAGAGGTGGTTGTGATGGTGGTAAGGAACCTCTACAGTGACGAGCTTCACTGCCACATCAATGAGATTTGCGAGGATTGCATCAAATACTGGGTGGCAGGAAAGAGGGGGCGAAAAAAGCAAGGAGGGGGGGTTTGGACAGGAATTGGGTATACTGCAACACTGGTGAAAGGTGGGTTCCGGAGTTCCAAAATCCCCTGCACTTGTCTCCCTTTTTTTTTTTGACCTCTCCCCAGATAAATCACACTCTTCACCAACATACTCTTTTTTGATACAATTCCAGAGATGCACAAGATTCTGTACCCTACCGGAACTTTAGAAGTGCCATCGAAGAGCAAACTGTGTGCGAGCACGACACGGCCTGTGCGGCGATGACAGCTATGATCTGGGGTTCTTTGAGCAGATTGGTAGAGCATATAGCAGACCAGCTTGGTGGTGATCTTGGTGTGGCTGTACATATATTCTTGGTGCAATTTAGCATGCCTTATGAGGTGAGGAGCTCCGCTTTTTTGGGGTGCTGCAGCCCGGGGGATTTCTGCCCCCCCACATGCAAAAAGGACTGACCAGTTGCCATCCGTTTCAGCAGGTTTCCAAGCCAGGGCTCCCGGGGCTGGACCAAGGGTAAGCATCTACCAGCACAGCCTGGCAGTATGAGATCCTAGACCAAGGGTTCACCCAACCATATGCTCGCATCACATCAGGATACATCAGGCACAACCTTTCTCTGCCCATACACACAGACAACAATGTCACCCCAGTAATGTTTTACATCCTGGAAAGAAAGGGCCCAACCTGGGAGGACAGCGGTGGAGTCTGGTATAATCTCACCTACGGTTTCGGGGTCCTGTTTGTGGCCAACATGGCCATCCTATTCCAACCACATGATCACCATGGCACCATCGCCTTCGAGGAGAGCTCGGACATAACAGTCATCATACTTACAATGGATGATAGGCTCATCAAGGCCTGGGACCGGCAGGTGGAGCAGTTTTTATGAGGGTTAGGCAATCTTTCGCGAGGGTCAGGTAATCTTTCGTGAGGGTTAGGCAGCCATTTTGTGCGGGTTAGGCAGCCATTTTACGCAGGTTGGGCAGTCTTATGTGGGGGGGTTGGGCCAGGTGCCTCTTATGTAGCACTAGCTTAGCCGTTATGCAGGGCCCTACCGGCCCCTCAGCCCTGCTCTGTAGCACTGTCAGTATGGTGCTGTGGCGCAGGGCCAGGGTGCCCATGGGACCCGAACCAGCAACTTCGACTGCCGGAAATGCCCTCCAACCACTGGAAATGCCCTCTGACTGCCCTCCGACCACCAGAAGCACTCTCCGCCCCAGACTCCTTGGTGGCTTGGGGCTGCCCCCACACTGCTGGCAGAGGGCTGCAAATTTTGCACACTCTCTCCGCCTGCCCCACACATCCCGGACACTTGCAGCTTGGGGCTGCTCCTTGCTGCCAGCAGAGGGCCACAAATTTTGCATGCTCCCTCTGCCGATCCCATGCCCACTGATCCAGGTGCTGACAGCTTGGGGCTGCCCCTCGCTGCTGGCAGAGGGCCGCAAATTTTGTGCACTCCCTCCGCTGACCCGCCGACCTGCCGACCTGCCCACCGACCTGGGCACTGGCAGCTTGGGGCTGCCCCTCACTGCTGGCTGAGGACCACAAATATTGCGTGCTCTCTCCACTGCTGCCGCCAACCCCACCCACTTGGGCCACAAACTCTGGGCCAAGTCCTCTGGTTTTTTTTTCCTTTTTTTTTTT
>RBNI01001891.1:0-20508 GCA_003990745.1 Jimgerdemannia flammicorona | reverse complement strand
AAAAAAAAATAGTTACTTCTATACTAGAATAGAGATTATAGTTAATATTAGATTTGTTTACTTTATCTGAAATTTTTACAGTAATATAAAATTACTTAATTTTAATTTTTTTAGAGATTTCTTTAGAATTATCTCCTATTATAGTAATAGTATATAAAGATAGTTCTTTATTCATGTTAGTCTTCTTATCAGAGCATTTTTGAGATATATGTTCCCTTTTTTTATAGTAGCAATATGCTCTTTTCTTTATAAGTTCTTTTATTTCCTTATTAGACAATTTCTTAAATCTTTTTTGCAATTTTAGTAAGTTATTCTGAGGTTTATATTTCTTCTCAAATTGATATTACTTGTCTTTTTTATTGTTGTTTCTATTGTCTCTTAGTCTTTGAGCTATTAAGATAGTATATACTATAATAATAGCTTATACTAAATACTATTGTTTGGTAGAGTCATCTTTGCTCTCAGATCTTTTCTGATAACTATCTAGAGATAGTATTAAAGAAGAATACTACTCTGGTTCTATTCACACTTTATTCTTATTAGCTATATTCTACTTTTATAGTATTTAGGAGAATTTCTAATCTTATTATAAATATTTCTAAGTCTTTTTTTCTATTATTATAAAATTAAAGATTCTTGAGCTTTATTCTGGCTTTGACAATATAAGCAGAGCTATAAAACTATTGAATAATCAGCTCTTTTAGATTCATAGTAGCTAAATAGACTTTATAATTAGAATAATTATTATCTTCTTCACTTATATCAATTTTGATATAGATTTCCTAAGTGAGAGAGTATATTGATATATTGTACTACTACTGAGTAGCTGTATCTATATGTAAAATGAGTAGTGACTTTCTCTACTTGTGAGCCTACAGTTGTATAGAGATCTTTAATCTCATAGTACTCATTATTGTTAAGAGTACTATCTAGATTCTAATTATTATTCTATCTATTGACATAATAATTAGTATCAACTTATCTTATAAATATTATTACTTGATCTGCTTTGTCTTTAAATAGTGTGAGTTGGAGGTCTTTTGTGGGTTTATTTGTTTTAATACTAAGATAAAGGGCTTAAGTAAGTATAACTACTTAGTTAGCTAGAGCTATTATTATTTTTTTTTATTTTTTTTTTTTATAGTTATTTAGACTCTCATATTTATTATCAAACTAATCTATATCTATATAATAGCAAAGCCCTACTCTCTATCTAACCTCTCTATAAGGGTCATCTCTAATCTCTTCTCTATAGAAGATAACTATTTCTTTAATTGTCTGAACTCTCTTTCTACTCTTTATACAAATCTGTTCCACTAATCAGAACTGCTATCTTTTTATTTACTAATATTATTCTATTACTTATATAGTGAGATAGTGGTGGGCTTCCTTTAGGTATTATTACTTTGAGAGTAGTATGATATATATAGTTGTTTTTTCTAATGCTCTCAAATAAATCAAATTAATTTGAATCAAATCAAATTGAGGGTTATTCAAATTGAATTGAATTTGAATTGAATTGAGAGTCTGATTCAATTCCTATTTTTCAAAATATAATAACTCAATAAAATCATATCCAAATTTAATAAGCTAAAGATTATTAAATTTGAATGTATTTTTTCAAGTTATCATATTTCAAAAAATAGAGTTTGAATTGAATTTGAGTCAAATTTAATTCAATTTAATTTTATTGAGAGTACTAGTTTTTTCTATAATATTATCAAAATAGATAAACTTGATAACTAGTCCAAAAATTAGTAGTTTTAATAGAGTTATTTCTAGGTCTTCTATAGTGATTTTTGGTAGACTCAATATTCTTAGTAGTAAGTCTATAGTAGTACTGAGATCACCAGTATTAGATTTAGGTGTTTTTTTAACTATTCTTCTATATTGAAATGATATAGTAGAGGTTTTACTAAGTTTAGTAGTTTGAAATCCTCACTATTAGATTATCTTTACTTATATTGTAATGGTGATCCCAGAATGATGACATTAGCACAGGAGACAGCCTTTCCTTACAAGCCACCAGATCGGAGCACAAGAAGATCATACAGCATATGAGATGAGCAATGATGACCAACTGTGAGTCATTGTGACCACAGTACAAGTATCCTGAAGAATATAAAAGAAGGATCAAGGAACTGCAGTAGTAGCAACCAACAAGAACCACCAATCCCAAAATAGCTCAAAGACTTACCACAAACGAAATGCCTGCCGCCCGCCAAACCTCAAGGTCAAGGAACCACCAAGGCACCTCGGTTGAAGAAAGGATGTTCCAAGATATCAGAAGAGCCATAAGGACCCACTCAAGAAGGACTCCTAGTGTCAACCTGAGTACTGCAGACCCCTATCACTTTATCCTCTACTGCCGTGAAATGGAAACAAGGATCACCATTGCTACCGAATACCTCCAAATGTGGCAGGAGTATGAAATAGGAAACCTCCTCTGCCAGGAGTTCCCACAGGCCAGCACCCAAGAGCTACGAGATGCCACCTCCATAGACATACGTGAAATGAGGACAGCTAAGAAGATCCATCAGATCTTTAAGCATGTACCATGGTCTATCCCCAACTTGGAGTATGTTAGAGTCTCAGACTTCAGAGACCTGTCATTCCACCGTATCAATGTACTAGAAGCCAGAGTGGCTACAGAAGCCCAGTCCACTATCACTCTCAACAGCGAAGAAGTAGAAGACTTCTGGTACCCCATCCTCCAGGACAACCCAGACCAATTCCTGCAAGGATTGATCTCAGTATTCCAAGGCCCAAGCATCCAGGTTAGATCCCCCCAAGACCTCACATTTGTCCCCTATTTTGTGGAAGAGAACCTCATAGACTGGAGAGCTCCAGATCTTGTTCCCGATTTTCCCGCCACAGCTGAACGTGATGACATCATTGATGACGTCATCCCGTGCGACATACCTGAAGCACGTGAAGTATGCAAAACGCGTGACCTGCATGACGAATTCGCAGATCTCATCTCCTTCAGTGATGATGATGATGATGATGAAGCCCCCCTAGTCCTGAACTTTCTGCTCTAAGTTCTTTGTTACACTGGATAATGCCACCACCAGTATTCTCATATAATACCAGATAATGCCAGCACTGGCATTCTGAGGTGACACGAAATTGTTCTAGTACCGGTATTCTCATGTAACACTGGATAATACCAGCACCGGCATTTTGATATGATATCAAATAATGCCAGCCTTGGAACTTAGTAATTTTAGTTATTGGAATTTATATTTAGCTTTATATCTTAGCAACCATTGAATTATATTTTGTATAAATACCCCCTTATTTTCTCTGAAATAAAGTCAGTTCTGGTTTCACTTACACATACTTCCTTGCAAGCAATCTAAGAGATAACAAGACAGTTAAAGATAAGAAGTTTGAGGACTATAAGACCTTGGGAAGGCACTCCAATAAGAACTTGCTTATAACAACTTGAGTTAGTCTAAGAGATATACCTTGAAGAGAATCTGGTGTATTTGAAGGACTCAGCGACCACTATGTGACAATATATAGAGGATCTGATAATAGAGATGAGATTTTCTTTAGTTAGTATAATATCTCTTATAGTTTGAAAAGATTTTAACTTTATAATAACTTATAACTTTGATAAATTCTCTTATATATTTCTCATAAAAGTAGCTGTTAATTAATCTTTTAAATTTCTTTCTAATTTCTTAAGTATAAGTAACTCCTTTATTAAGTATGATGAATGTATTAAATATTTCTTAAATAGTTTTATTATTAAGTCTGTTAAATTTTTCTTAGCTAGTATAGATCTTAGTTTACTTAGTAATAATTTTATTAATTTCTTTGACTTAGTTCTAGAGAGTAGCTAGAGTGAAGGTGTTCTTTGGTTATTACTGATGATGTTGTGGATATTGACTGAGTTATCTATATTTGTAATAGGTTTTTTAAAAAAAGCATGCTCATGAGTAAGTATAATAATTTCATAATTATATTTTAGTCTTAGTATTTTTTCACATCTTTTTACTAATCTTTTCTTATTTTTTTTTAAATATTCTACTATATTCTAATATCTTCTGAATACCTAGAAATCTTCTCTTGGTACTAAGACACTACTAGAACATTTTTGTCTTTTCTTGATACCAAGTAGTATCAAGTATCTAGTTATAGAACCTTTTGGAACATTGTAGAATTCTATTAGTCATCTTTACTGAGAACTTATTTCTTGATCTTTTTTTTTTTTTCCAAGATTCTTTCAGATCTTTCTTTTATGTAGATCTTATATAAATATTCTTATTCTCTACTTAAATAAAGTTTAAAATATTTTCTCTCAGAACTTCTTTAAGAATACTTGAACCTACAAGTATCTCTTTAAGCTACTTTAGATCTGCTAAAATTACCAGTCTTAGCTATTTCCTCTTAAAGAAACTAGAATCATTATACTTGATAGTAGTGGGTGATTATACCTTACTTTATTAAAAACCCATATAAATTTAGAAACCAGTCACAACTAGTTATATAAGTCCAAAATAAACTATAGAGAACTAGTCTACTATCTAGACCTCTCTACTATAGAAAAAGCAGATAGTGTAGAACTACAAGTCAATCTGGAGAAAATGATTATCTCTATAATCTATTAAATACAACTACTTCAAGTATAAATAGACTATCAGAAAATAAGAACTATAGCTATATTATATCCTACTACTATATTAGTTAGCTTCAAACCACTCAAGCTAGATAGCTTTAATGGTCACTAAGAAAGACTGACTGCAGATATATAGATCTTATAGTTAGATCAATACTTTAAACTTATAAGAATAGAAGAAGAGGAGGTACATCACATTGGGCTATAGTGGCAGGGTAATGAGAGAGAGATATATTGGGGACTAGCAATGTGGCACTAGGATAGGCTCCTGCTTAAGGACTCTCTTCTTATTGAATTTGATATTGGGAATGAGATTGAGTGTCAGAGAGAGATGGGGTTGGACATGTGGCTAGTGAGTTGGCAGAGTATTGATATAGGTAAGAAGTAGGACTGAGATGATATTTGATCCTAGTATACTGAGGTCAAGTAGTGGCTTCCCCCAAGTTCTGAGTAGTATAGTAGTATATACTAAGGAGAAATATCATGCTAAACTTCTGCTCTGGGCATTTGGCTGAGGGTAGAGAGTTTGAGTATGATGAGTGCCTTAATGTAAGACAGAAAGGGGGTTTTGTATAGTCACCTGAACATTGGTTGGAAGAGTGTAAGATGCTTGATAATTTCTGGATTATAGTAGAAGAGTATCTAGGAGTCTATAAGAGGAGAGAGATCATTGAGAGGATTTGAAGGAGCATCTTATAGAGGGAGTAGAGAATGAGTAGATTATATATGGCTAAGTCTTGGTGATTTGAGTGGAGCTGGCTGGGCATTGGCTCTTTGTATTTGAGAGAGAATAGTAGTTGAGTATTGCAGAGAGATTATTGAGATAGGACAGGCTGATGGAGGATCTCTTGACTGGCTGGTGGGTGGACTGAGGGGCCTCAGGGTGGCCATCACCACCAGCTTATTGAGGAGATCTGCATACAGAGTAGAGGTCAAATAGAGGTGATTGAGAGTCAAGTAGTCTTCAAATAAGTAGAAGTTAGTGGGGTCTCTCCTAGAGAGATTGGATAGTGGGTTGAGTCAGATATTGTATTTAATATAATATAGAATGTAGTAATAAAGTGAGGAGTCTAAGTGACTATAAAAAAAAAAAAAAAAAAAAAAATAGAAAAAAATATATAAGTCTAATTTGCTACTATACTTCTCTGAGGAAATACAACTATTTGGTAATATAATTATATTATAACTACTTCTATCTACTCAAATATAAGAATTCAGGATTAGATATCTTTCAAGGAGGCTCTCCACAAGTAGTTTAAGTCTACTAATACTACCAAACTAGCCTAAGATAAACTAGTAAACATTAAGTAACTTAAGTCTATATAAAGTTATAATATATAATTTCTGTTTATTCTACTCAAACTATTAGTAATATCTGAAGATAAAAAGATAGACTACTATATCTTAGGCTTAAAAGGAAACATATAAGTCAAGATTGAGCTAGAGGAGTCATAGACTCTCAATAAAGCTATGAAAATTATCAATAGGTTTGATATTATCATCTTTGATAACTACTTTAAACTAAAATACTATAAGAAGAACTATTTTGAGAACTATCATAAGAACTAACCCAAAGCAGTTAGCTCAGCACCAATAGATCTAGATGCTATGAACAAGAAGAATAACAAGCTTACCCTAGAAGAAAATGACTATCTGAAGAAATCTGGAGCTTGTTTCTTCTGTTACCAAATAGGATACATTGTAACCAAATATCCTAAGAAGACCAGTAAACCTTCAAGACCAGTTATCATATTGTCTAAAGACATATCTGTCAACCCCACCACTAGTTAACCAGAACTCAAAATTAAGAAACTTCATCCAAAGGTCTAGATTCCTTAATGTTAATCAGAAGGAGCTATTGGTCTTGACTTATACTTTATCAAGTAAGTCATTATTCCAACCAAAGGCCAAACTCTGGTACCTATGGGAATTGTGGTCCAATGTTCTGAAGGATATTATATCAGGATTGCACTATGATCAGAACTCAGTATCAAATATTATTTAGATGTTGGTGTCTAGTATCATTGACTCAAACTATTGAGGACAAGTTCAAGTCTTACTTATTAATCAAAAGGATTAAGACTAGTACTTTCAATGAATTGAATCAAATCAAAGGTCTAATTTAATTTAAGAATTAATTTAAACTCTATTTTTTGAAATATAATAACTCAATAAAAATATGTTTAAATTTAATAAACTTTAGCTTGTTAAATTCTGCTATATAAGAGGAATCTAACAAGCTAAATATTATTAAATTTGAATATGTCTTCACTGAGTTATTATATTTCTAAAAATAGATTTCAAATTTGATTTGGTTTGTTTGAGAGCACTGATCAAGACTATATAGTTAAGAAAGAAGACTGAGTCATATAAATTATTCTAGTTAACCCAAGGTTATAGAAGTCTAAGAACTATCTGAAACTAAGTAAGACCAGAAAGGTTTTAGTAATACTAATTAAGCAGTAAGTCTTACTAAAAACTGAGCTCAAGTTAGACTTATCTTCAAAGGTCTAGTCAAAGAAAAAGAAGTTCAAATACTTATAGACAGTAGTACTGCAGGGAACTTCATCAACTAGAATCTCATTGAAAATCTCAAGATTCTCGTCAAGCCAGTACCTAAGAATAATAGTATAGTTACTATAGATAGTACACTACATCTAATTGAGTTAATTGCTGCCAAACTACCTATCAAGAGTCAGAAATATTGGAAACAAGTAGACTTCAAAGTTGTACTACTAGGAGATTATAATCTGATCTTAGAAAAACTCTAGCTTACTAAATATAATCTAAATATTGATTGGTGCAAGAATGAAGTTACCCTACTTTAAGAAGGAGTCAATATTACTATCAAGACAGATAAGCCAGTGAACAAAATCCAGATTATAATACTGTCAGTAATATAGTATAAGAAAGTACTTAAAAAGGCAGTATATATCTTTATTGCAATAGTCTATTCCAAGATGCAAGACAAGAAGCTATTAATCAATAAAAGTATCAAGTTATTGCTTGAAGAATTCAAGGATGTCTTTCCAGACAAGCTATCTGGTCTGCCTCCTATACAAGAAGTTAATCATGAAATTGAACTAATTTTAGGAGCTATACTACTCAAGAAATACATATACTGCATATTATCTTTTAGAATTGAAGCAGTCAAGAAAGAACTAAAAGAGTTACTTGTATAAGGAGCCATTCAATCAAGCAAATCTCTCTATAGCTTACTAGTTTTATTTATCAAGAAAAAGAATAGTACTCTACAAATATATATAGACTACTATATACTCAATAAGCTTATAGTCAAAAACTGATATCTACTACTCTTAATTGATCAAATTTTTGATACTCTCAAAAATGCCAAGTACTTTACTAAGCTAGACATCATATTAGATTACTATCAAATCTGAATCAAGCCAGAAGACATTTTCAAGACTGCATTCATAACCTTCTTTAGACTCTATGAATTTCTAGTTCTAGTATTTAGTCTTATCAATATATATATCTACTATATTTCAGACTCTTATAAATAAAATATTCAAGAACTAACTATTCATCTTCTTATTAGTATATCTTAATAATATTCTGATCTTTAATACAACTAAAGAAGAATACCTCAAGTATATCTAAATAGTTTTGGAGATCTTGTAAAAATATAAACTATATATAAAACTCAAGAAGTATGAATTCTAGTACTTTCAAATAAATCAAATCAATTTGAATTGAATCAAATTGAGAGTGATTTGAATAAAATCAAATTGGGGATTTTTCAATTTAAATTGAGATCCAATTTGAATCATTTAAATCAAATTGAGGTCTGATTCAATTCAAAATTGAAAGTCAAACTTTGAATTGCAATAACTTGATAAAAATATGTTCAAATTTGGTGAATTTTAGCTTGTTATATTTACTTTGATAATGTAATAGTTTTAGTTTCTTTAAGAGAAAGTAGCTAAATCTGGAAGTTCTAGTTGGCCTAAAGTAGTTCAAAGAGATACTTAAAGGTTCAAGTGTTTTTAAAGGATTTCTGGAAGAAAATATTCTGAGCTTTATTAGGTAGAGAACAAGGATATTTATACATAATCTGAAAGAAAGATCCAGAAGGATCTTGGAAAGAAAGAGAAATGCCAAGAAATAGGTTTTTGGCAAAGCTGACTAATACTATTCTACAATGTTCCGAAAGGTTCCATAACTAGCTAAAACAAGATGCTTGGTACCAAGGAAAGACAAGAATGTTCTAGTGGTGTCTGGACACTGAGAGAAGGGTTCTAAGCAAGTAAAAGGTGATGGAATATAGTAGAATATTTAAGAAAAGATAAGAAAAGACTAACTAAAAGATGTGAAAATATACTAAGACTAAATATAACTGTGAAATTGTTACATCCCTCCCTCCTTAAGAACTAATGTCCTCATTGAGTTCTTAGATAATACAAGACTAGATATACTTAACCAAAATTTCTCAAACTTGAATTGGCATATTGGTAGGAATTGGCCATTCTTATATAGGGCAAAGAGCCTATTATCAGACTAACTAACTGGGAGGGGTTCAAACCCAGCTAGTAGCTTCATTTTGGTAGACTTCTTATTCATTAAATATTCTACTGATTCCAGGGTCCCAAAGTAAACTTCCAATGTATAAGGCACTAGTTATTACTGTAGGTCATTGATAATCCAAGAAAGTCACTATAGAGATTGGACAATGCATTTTGCCTTGAAGTCTTGAACTAGATCTTGAGAGTTCTTGAGGTTGACCAGTGGTTCCCAGGTAGCATTATATTCAGGATAATCCATCCACTTGACTAGGTATTCAGGGTGGCAGTAGTGGATTCATTTGTCAAGGATTTTCTCAGCTTCATACTTGATATAGTCTTTATCAATCACAGGGGCAGAAGGCTTAGGAATTCAACCAGGATAATATAGTGACTGGTTTCAGGTCTTGAGGTGTGATACATGAAAGACTGGGTGTACTCTCATGGTTTCAGGTAGCTTGGGGCAGTAGGAGGATGCAGAGACTTGTTTGGTGATCTCGAAAGGTCCAATATACTTGAGTTGGAACTTGTTCAAAGGGCAGTTGACTTGAGATTGTATCTTGAGGTTCTCAGTAGACAGTAGAACTTAATCTCCAATAGTGTAGGTGATATCACAGTATTTCTTATCAGCATACTTGGCTTGATGCTATTGAGTCTTCTGAAGATTTATGGTAGCAATCTTGAGTAGTTTGTCCATTTTGTCTGTAAGGTTCTTGGTGGTTGGGACTTGTATTTGACTGGTTTTTTTGAAAGGAAATAGACTTGCAGGGGTCTTGGGATCTTGACCATAGAGTAACTGGAAAGGAGAAAGACCAGTAGATAATTGGATAGTGTTATTGTATACAAACTCTGTATAAGTCAAGTAGGTGTCCCAATCATCTTGCTCATAAGAAATATAGTTTCTAAGTATTTGTTCTAGAGTTCTGTTCATGTGCTCAGTTTGTCTATTAGTTTATAGGTGAAAGACAGTAAATATAGCCAGTTGGGTTCCCAGAGTCTTGAAGAGGGTTTGCTAGAAGTGGCTGGTGAACTTGGGGTCATAATTGCTAATAATTACTCATGGTAGACCATAGTGACAGAAGATAAACTTGAAGAAGATTCTTGCAATCTTGGATACAGTAGTATTGGTATTGGTTGATTTAGCAACCATAGTTTTGGTCAGATGGTCAATGAATATGATGATAGCATTAGCACCAGATTGAGTTTATAGTAGTTGAGTTACAAAGTTCATGATAACTTGCTTGAACTTCTTGATAGGAATTGGCAGTAGTTGTAGCAAACTGGTAGGTGCTTAGTTGGTAGACTTGTTGCACTGATATAGATCACAGCTAGCAATATAGTTCTTGATTTTCTTGACCATGTTTGGCCAATAGTAGCAATGTTGGATATTCTTAATAGTCTTCTCAATTTCCAGGTGACCAGCAAGAGGGGAGTCATAGTGTTCTTGCAAAACCTTATAGCATAGGTTTATATTTTCAGGTAGATAGACTTGATCTTGATGATAGATCAGATTATTCTTGATAACATATGTATCCTTGAGTTCATTCGAGAAAACTCTAGTGGCAACTATGTCTTCTTTGTAAGCTTGCCTGATTTGGTCTAGGAATTCTGATACCAAGGTGACTTGTATGATTGTAGCAAGGTCTGGGCATCTTGATAAGGCATCTGGTACTACAAGTATCTTGCCAGGCTTGTAGATGATCATTGGGTTGAAGGTTTGAAGCTTGAGGCTCCACTTGGCTTATAGACATAATAGAGTGAGTTGGGTGTTGATGTACTTGAGAGATTGATGATCAGTAATAACATCAAACTCAACATCTTCTAGATAACATTGCCAGTGGTCTAGTGTGTATATTATTGCTAGTAGTTTCTTCTCATGAGTAGCTAGCTTTTGTTCAGCTGGGGCCAGCTTACAGGACTCAAAAGCAATAGAGTGATATCCTTTGCCATCATCTTGTGACAGGACTGCTCCAATGGCAAAATTTGATACATCAGTAGTGAGTGTGAATTTTAGACCTTGATCTGCATTATGCAGGACTAGAGCATGGATCAGATAGTTCTTGAGTTCTTGAAAGGCTTGTTGACAGAAGAGGTCCCAGGTGTAAGGTACATAGTGGTCTGAGTGCAGAGCCTTCCTCATGAGGTTAGTCAGTGGCTTGGCAATGCCAGAGAAGTTTCTGACAAAGTGGCAGTAATAGCCAGCTAGACCAAGGAAGGATCAGAGTTCTGTGAGGTTTGACAGAATGGGTTATTCTTTAATTACTTCTATCTTGTGTGGGTCTACTTGAATTCCTTATACAGAGATAATGTGGCCAAGGTATTCAACTTGTTCCTTGAAGAATTCACACTTCTTGAGCTTGGCATAAAGCTTGTGTTTTCACAGAATCTCCAGGACTATTCAAATGTATTTAAGGTGTTCTTCTTTAGTTGCACTAAAGATCAGAATGTCATCAAGATATACCAACAGGAAAATAAATAGTTGGTCCTTGAATATCTTGTTCATCAGAGTCTAGAATATAGCAGGTGCATTGATGAGACCAAATGCTAAGATCAGGAATTTGTAGAGTCTAAAGGGAGTCATGAATATAGTCTTGGGAATGTCTTCTGGCTTGATTCAGATCTGGTGGTATCCTGACATGAGGTCTAACTTAGTGAAGTACTTGGCATTCTTGAGAGCATCAAAGATTTGATCAATCAAGAGTAATAGATAGCAGTTCTTGACAGTGAGTTTGTTGAGTACATGGTAGTTTATACACATTCACAGGGTACTATCCTTCTTCTTGACAAATAAGACTGGTGAGCCATAAGGAGATTTGCTTGGCTGGATGGCTCCTCATGTAAGTAGTTCTTCTAGTTCCTTCTTGACTGCTTCAATTTTGAGTAGTGATATGTGGTACATGTGTTTCTTAGGTGGTACCACTCCTGGGGTTAGTTCGATTTCATGATCAACTTCTCATATAGGTGGTAGACCAGGTAGCTTGTCTGGAAAGACATCCTTGAATTCTTCTAGCAATAGCTTGATGCTTTCATTGACTGATAGTCTCTTGTCTTGTTTCTTGGAGTGGATCATTATAATAAAGACATGCATTGCCTTCTTGAGTGCTTTCTTGTACTATGTATATAGCTGACAGTATTGCAATCTGGGTCTTGCTCATAGTCTTGTCTGTCTTGATCATAATGTTGGCTCCATCTTGAAGTAAGATAACTTCATTCTTGCACCAATCAATGTCTGGGTTGTGTTTCATAAGCTAGGGTTTTCCTAAGATCAGGTTATGATCTCTTAGTAGTGCAACCTTGAAGTCTACTCATTCCCAATATTTCTGGATCTTGATGGGCAGTTTGGTGGCAATTGACTTGATGGAGTGCAGAGTATCATCTGTAGTGACTATACTGTTGTTCTTGAGTACAGATTTGGTGAGAATCTTGAGGCTTTTGATTGATGAAGTTCCCTGCAACTCCACTGTCTATGAGTACTTGAACTTCTTTTCCTTTAACTAGGTCTTTGAAAATGAGCATAGCTTGAGCTCAATTTTCACTAAGACTTGCTGCTTGATCAGTGCTACCAAATCCCTTTTGATCTCATTTGGTTTCAAAGAGTTCTTGGACTTCTGTAATCTTGAGTTGACTGGCTTTTCCAGGATCATTTGTGTGACTTGGTCTCCTTCTTTAACTGTGTAGTCTTGATCCTTCTGGTTGACAAGCAAGACTTGAACTTATCCTTGAAAGTCTGAGTCAATGACACCAGTACCTACATCCAAATGATGTTTGATACTGAGTCCTGATTATGGCGCAATTCTAGTATAATGTCCTTCAGGGCATTGAACTGCAATTCCAATAGGCACCAGAATGTGGCCTTTGGCTGGAATAGTGACTTGTTTGACTGAGTATAGGTCAAGACCAATGGCTCCTTCTGTTTGATATTGAGGGACCTGGGTCTTTGGATGAAGCTTCTTGACCTTGAGCTCAAGTTGACTAGTGGTGAGATTGACAGATATATCCTTGGACAATATGGTGACTGGTCTTGAGGGTTCACTAGTCTTTCTAGGATATTTGGTTGCAATGTGTCCTGTTTGATGACAGAAGAAACAGTCTCTAGATTTCTTCAGGTGGTCCTTTTCTTCAGGGGTGAGCTTGGTATTTTTTTATTTATAATGTCTAAGTCCATTGGTGCTGGGCTAACTGTCCTTGGTTGGATTCTGTGGTGGTTCTCAAAGTGGTTCTTCTTGTGGTATTCTGGTTTGAAGCAGTTACCAAAGGTGATGATATTAAATCTATCAGCAATTCTCATGGCTTCATCAAGAGTTTTGGGCTCCTCTAGCTTGACCTTGACTTGTGTATTTCCCTTTAGACCTCAGATATAGCAGTCTATCTTTTCATTCTCAGATACTACTGGTAGCTCAAGTAGGATTGATAAGAATTGTGTATTGTAGCTTTGCACAGACTTGAGTTGCTTGATGTTTGCTAGCTTGTCTCTGGCTAGCTTGATGGCATTAGTAGACTTGAACTGCTTGTGAAGGACTCTCTTGAAAGCTTTCCAATCTCTGATTCACATATATGAGTATATAGATATAACCATGATATAGTTGTACCATCAGATAGCTGCATTTCCTTAGAGAAGTGTGGCAGCAAATTGGACTTACATGTCATCTTCCATTCTTGTGAGTTCAAAGTATTGGTCCAATTAGAAGATCCATACATCTGTAGATAGTTCTCCTCGATAGCTGTCAAAGATATCTGGCTTGAGTGGCTTGAAACTGACTGGTGCTACAGCAGAATATGATGTGCCCACAGTATGTGTTTTCTACTATTCTAGTTGTATTTACAGTTCTTGAATTTGGTGGGCCATGGCATTGATCATATCTTCTATGTTGAGCTGTGATCCTCCTGCTTCTTCTGTAGCAGAGGGGTCTGGCTGGTAGACTGTCTCTTCATGGCTCATTTCAGATTCATGTGACTAGTTGTAACTGGTTTCCAAATTCATGTGAGATTTCTTAATTAGGCAAGGTGTAACAACACCACTGCTACCAAGTATAACAGTTCTAGTTTCTTTAAAAGGAAGTGGCTAAATCTGGAAGTTCTAGTTGGCCTAAAGTAGCTTGAAGAGATACTTAAAGGTTCAAGTATTCTCAAAGGATTTCTGAGAGAAAATATTCTGAGCTTTATTCAGACAGAGAATAAGGATATTTATATATGATCTGAAAGAAAGATCTAGAAGGATCTTGAAAAGAAAGAGAAATGCCAAGAAATAGATTCTCAGCAAAGCTGACTAATACTATTCTATAATGTTCTGAAAGGTTCCATGACTAGCTAAAACAAGATTCTTGGCACCAAGGAAAGATAAGAATGTTCTAGTAGTGTCTGGGCACCAAGAAAAGGTTTCTAAGCAAGTAGAAGGTGATGGAACATAGTAGAATATTCAAGAAAAGACAAGAAAAGACTAACTAAAAGATATGAAAATATACTAAGACTAAATATAACTGTGAAATTGTTACAGATAAGGTAAATCCAGTATAATAAAGATCATTAAATTTGGTCATTTTTCTGTCAAGTTATTTAATTTTAAATATTTAGGTTTGAATTGAAATTTGAATTAAATTGGACCATAATTCAATTTGAAGTTTTTGAATTAACTTGAATTTGGGTCCAATTTAATTCAATTTAATTTATTGGGAGTACTAATGAATTCTTCAAAGAATAAGTTAAATATCTTGGCCACATTGTCTCTACATAAGAAATTCAAGTAGATCTGTATAAAATAGAGATAATTTAAGAATAGTCTATTCTATCAAACCTTACAAAACTCTAATTCTTTCTTAGTCTAACTGACTACTATCATTACTTTATCAGAAACTTCTCTGATATTACTAAGCTACTGACTAATCTCATAATGAAGGTTTCATACTCTAATTACTATATACTCTATACTTGGGATCTCTTTTATTAACAAGTGTTCCAAGAACTTAAGAACTACCTAATCTATACTCTAGTTCTACATAATGTAAATCTAAGTCTGAAATTTACTATTACTACTAATGTATCAAATTTTATCATTAAAGTAGTTCTGTTACAAGATAATGGAAAAAGATACTGCTCTTATTGTCTTTAAGTTCTGTAAGTTGTTTCTAGCTAAACAAAGCTAGCTACTTATGAGAAGAGTTATTGACAATAATATATATACTAGATCACTGGTAATGCTATCTAGAAGATATTGAGTTTAATGTTATTACTGACTATTAATTACTCAAGTATATCAATACCCAATCTATCCTATTATATTTATAAGTTAAGTGGAGTCTTAAGCTTCAAACTTTCAATTCAACAATTATCTATAAGTCTGATAAAATACTTATAGTATCAGATATCTTATTCAGATACCCAGACCTCACTACAATTATATAAGTTACCTTAGCATCAGATTTCCTAAACCAAATCAGATAAGTTTATAAAGAAGACACTATTGCCACTAGAGTCTTCTTTAATAAGCTCAAGGATACATATATCATTGAGGACAATCTGTTCTACCATTAAGACAAAGTCTACCTATCTGATAATATAAATCTATACTATAAGATACTATAAGAACATTATAACTCCCTACTTATCAATTACTTTAGAATTGAGAAAACTATCAAAAATATTTAGCACTACTACTATTGATCAAATATGATCAAGAAAATCAAGAACTATGTTACTAGCTATAACTTCTATCAGTGTAATAAGTCTACTAACCAAGTACTAGCTAGTTTATTATAACTACTACTAATTATAACTAAGAAATTTGAGTAAATTACAATAGACTTTGTAACTCAACTACTATAAACTCAATTTAGTACTAATGCTATTATTATATTCATTGACTGCCTGATCAAGACTATAGTTGCCAAACCTACTAGTACTAATGCTATCATACTTAAGATTGTAAGAATCTTTTTTAAGTTTATCTTCTATTACTATAGCCTATTATAAGTAATTATCAGTAACTGTGACCCTAAGTTCACTAGTTAATTCTGACTAGTACTCTCAAAATGAATATTCAAATCAATTTGAAGTGGATATATATGGTATTCGAATTGAATTGATTCAATTCAATTCAAATATTGTTTTGATTTCTAAATTAGATCACAAATGTTTTCCTCAATAACTCCATGAGTTTTTATCCGATTTCAGTAATCGTAGTGTTATTGGAATGCTATTATAGAGAGCTTTCCAAGGATACTAGTTTTATCAAAATTGGATGAAAACTCATGGAGTTGTTGAGGAAAATGTATGTGTTCTAATTTGGAAATCAAAACAATGTTTGAATTGAATTGAATCAATTTGATTCAAATACCATATATATCCACTTTGAATTGATTAAAATATTTGTTTTGAGAGCACTACTTCTGACAAACTCTCTTCAAGACTCTGGGAATCCAATTGGTCATATCTACTACCTTTTACTTATAAACTAATAGATAAACTGAGTGCATAAACAGAACCTTAGAGCAAATGCTCAGAAACTATATTTCCTATGAGCAAGATAATTGAGACTACTATCTGACTTATACTATAATGGTTCTAGTTTCTTTAAGAGGAAGCAGCTAAGTTCTAGAAGTTCTAGTAGATCTAAAGTAGTTCAAAGAGATACTTATAGATTTAAGTATTCTTAAAGAAATTCTAGAAGAAAATATTCTGAGCTTTATTCAAGTAGAGAATAAGGATATTTATACAAGATCTGAAAGAAAGATCTAGAAGAATTTTTAAAAAAGAAGAGAAAAGTCAAGAAATCAGTTCTTAGCAAAGATGATTAATAATATTCTATAATATTTCAAAAGATTCTATAAATAGCTAAGATAAGAGACTTGGTACTGAGAAAAGACAAGAATGTTCTAGTGAAGTCTTGGTGTCAAGAGAAGATTTCTGAGCATTCAGAAGATACTGGAATATAGTAGAATATATAAGAAAAGATAAGGAAAGATTAGAGAAAAAGATGTAAAAAAGTACTAAGACTAGAATATAACTATAAAATTATTATATTCCTCTCTTCTTAAGAATCAATATTCTCATTAAATTCTTAGATAACATAAGACTAAATATATTTAACCAAAATTTCTCAAACTTATATTGATATATTGGTAAGAACTGATCATTTTTATATATCTATTACTAGACTAACTAAATAGAAGAAGTTTAAACTTAGCTAATAGCTTCATTTTAGTAGACTTCTTATTTACTAGATATTCTGCTAGTTCCAGGGTCCCAAAGTAAACTTCTGATATATAAGATACTAGTTATTACTATAGATTATAAATAATCCAAAGAAGTCACTATAGAGATTAAGTAATATATTTTACCTCAAAGTCTTAAACTAGATCTTGAGAGTTCTTAAGGTTAACCAGTGGTTTTCAGATAGCATCATATTCAGAATAGCCCATCTACTTAACAAGGTATTCAGAATAATGGTAATGAATTTGTTTGTTAAGAATTTTCTCAACTTCATACTTAATATAATCTTTAATAATTATAGAGGCAGATAGCTTGAGAATTTAACCAGGGTAGGGTGGTAACTAGTTCTAGCTCTTGAGATATAATATATAAAAGACTAGATATACTCTCATAGTTTTAGATAGCTTGAGATAGTAGAAGGATGCAGAGACTTGTTCAGTAATCTTAAAGGGTTTAATATACTTAGGTTGGAATTTGTTTGACAGGCAGTTGACTTGAGATTATATCTTGAGATTTTCAGTAGATAGTAGGACTTGATCATCAATAGTATAGGTAACATTATGGCACTTCTTATCAGCATACTTGGCTTGATGCTGTTGGGTCTTCTGGAAGTTTACTGTAGCAATCTTGAGTAGTTCATTCATTTTGTCTATGAGATTCTTAGTGGTAGGGACTTGTATTTGAGTGGTTTTCTTTAAAGAGACTAGACTTGTAGAAATCTTGGAATCTTAACTATAGAGTAGCCAAAAAGGAGAAAGACCAGTAGATAATTAGACAGCATTGTTATATGCAAATTCTATATAAGTTAGATAGTGGTCTCAATCATCTTGCTCATAAGAAATATAGTTTCTAAGTATTTATTCTAGAGTTCTATTTATGCACTCAGATTGTCTATCAGTTTGTAAGTAAAAGGTAGTAGATATAGCCAATTGGGTTCTCAGAATCTTGAAGAGAGTTTGTCAGAAGTAATTGATAAACTTGGGGTCATAGTTACTGATAATTACTTATTGTAGATCATAGTGATAGAAGATAAACTTGAAGAAGATTCTTGCAATTTCAGATATAGTAGCATTGGTAGTAATTAGATTGGTAACCATAGTTTTGATCAGGCAGTCAATGAATATGATGATAGTATTAGTACCAGATTGAGTTTATAGTAGTTAAGTTATAAAATCTATTGTAACTTATTTAAATTTCTTAGTTAGAATTTGTAGTGATTGTAGCAAACTAGCTAATACTTGGTTGGTAGACTTGTTGTACTAATAGAGATTATATTTAGCAATATAGTTCTTGATTTCCTTAATTATACTTGGTCAATAGTAGTGATATTTGATGTTCTTAACTATTTTCTCTATTCCAAAGTGACTAGTGAGTAAGGAGTCATAGTGTTCTTATAGTATTTTAGTATAGATTTATGTTATCAGATAGATAGACTTTATCTTAATGATAGATCAATAATATATATATCCTTGAGCTTATTCAAGAAAACTCTAGTAGCAATAGTATCTTCTTAGTAAGCTTGCTTGATTTGGTCTAGAAATTCAGATACCAAGATGACTTATATGATTATAGTAAGGTCTGGATATCTGGATAAGATATCTGATACTACAAGTATTTTATCAGACTTATAAATAATTGTTAAATTGAAGGTTTAGAGCTTGAGACTCTACTTGACTTACAGATATAATAGAGTAGATTGGATATTGATATACTTGAGTGCTTAATAATCAGTAATGATATTAAACTCAATACTTTTTAGATAGTATTACCAGTAGTCTAGTATATAAATTATTATTAGTAGCTCCTTCTCATAGGTGGCTAACTTTTGTTTAGCTAGGGCCAACTTATGAGACTTAAAGACAATAGAGTAATATTCTTTGCCATCATCTTGTAATAAGACTGCTTATAAGTGCACAACCTCCAAGCCACTGAAATCACACATCACCCACTGAACAAGCCACTGAAATTACACGCGACCTCTAAACAAATCTGGAAATCACCTGCATAATCATGAAGCTGAGTCAAACCAAAGTCACAGTGCACAAAGCTGAGTCAATATGAAGTCATGGAACACAAGATTTATATAAATAGAATCTTACCAATCAGGATCAAATATATATATACCGAGCACCGAGACATGTTGAGATATGTCAAAATAGAGAACCAAAACAAACAACAACCACAACTTCTGAATATATACAAACATAACCACTGAGATCTATAACTGTATCTATACTGACATTTGGAATGCCATTGTCAACTGAGCCACACCCCCTCTGCCCCTCATGAATATCCATAGTCTAGTACCTCTCTACTTCATGGAAGCCCAATGGAATGCCCTGAACATGCTTAGTAAGGCTCACTGAATTGGACAAATCTCAAGCTACTATCAGATTGGCCACCTCCTAGAAGACATGGTTAAACACCACTATAATATGGACATTACCCAGATGTCTCAACACCAGAAACTCATTGCCCATAAATACTGAGAACTCTTTTATAAGTATAGCACTGTTATTCTCTATCTCCAAGTTACTACTAGCAAAATGGTTGCTACTCTATCCTATGGCCAAATTGATGACATAATATAAGAACTCAACTACAAGTACCTCAAGTATGTTCAGACTACAGACAGAACCTTCCCACACCCTAATGATCATATTCTGCAAATATTTCAAGTCGGATATACTATGAAGGATGTCTATGATATAATCTGATTTAACAAAGATAAAGCAAAAGACAATGATCCTGCTGATGCTAACATGACCTCGAGCCAAGGATCTCTGCCAACCCTGATTACTCCACCTAGTGCTCCGAACGAGTCAATCCGGATGGGATTCGGATGGATTCGAATCCCATCCGGATCAACTCGGATGGGATTCGAATCCCATCCGGATGGATTCGAATCAGATTCGAATCCCATCCGGATGGATTCGAATCAGATTCGAATCGGATTCGAATCGGATTCGAATCGGCATTGTTTTGATTTCCAAATTAGACAATTAAATGTTTACATCAATAACTTGATGAATAATCATCCAAATTTGATGATCTTGGTGTCATTTGAAAGCCCTTAATAAGGCCTTTCTAATGATACCAAGAAAATTATAATCGGATTACGTGTTGCCGAGATATTAAGGAAAACGTTCCATTTGA
>RBNI01001890.1:0-20517 GCA_003990745.1 Jimgerdemannia flammicorona | reverse complement strand
CCCCCTCCCCCACTCATTCTATCACACACCCATTCGCTTCACAATGACCGGAAAGCTCCTCTCTCTCTTCGTCGTCTCCGTCCTGATCGCCAACGCACAGGGTTTCACATTCAAGAACAAGTACCCAGCTCAATGGGCTATTCCTCCGACTAACACCCCCCAGGTCCAGCAGTGGATGGCGGAGGTCAACGCTCACCCACTCGTTAATCTGCCTATCATCAAAACGGATAAGGACGGGAACCCTATTATCCCAAAATCCCTCCCCTCCAACGCTTGCGACTGGACATACAACCTCTGCATTAACAAGGATATCACCGTGTGTCCGTCTGGGGTGGGTCATGATTACTTTGTTTCTAATCGGCGTTCTCCCCACTTTGAACGATTTGATCCTAACCGCTCCCCAAAAACAACGAATTTCGCTTCTTACAGTACTGGGGCCTAACCTTCGACGATGGTCCAACCCCGCACAGCACGAAGCTCTACGATTTCTTGAAGACGACTAACACCAAAGCGACGCTCTTCTACATCGGCAGCAACGTAGTGGCCTATCCAGATGTCGCCCAGCGCGCCTGCGCCGACAGCCACCAGATAGCCGTTCACACCTGGTCCCACCACGCCATCACCTCTCTGACCAACGAGCAGTTCGTTGCTGAGGTGAAGTACACTGAGATGGCTATCAAAGAAGTCTGCGGCGTCACCCCCAAGTAGTACGTACCACATCAAAGCATGGATCTTAAAGAACGAGAAAAAGTGCTAACTACGAAATTCGGGATTACATTTTCAAAGCTTCCGCCCACCCTTCGGCGATATCGACAACCGCATTCGATCTCTCCTCACAGCCATGGGATACGTCTCCGTCATCTGGGACCTTGATACTAACGACTGGCAGATGCCCCCCGGTGGCCAGAGGACTGAGGCGCAAGTCGACGCTGATTTCGCCAAGTGGATCGCTGCCCATCCGCAAGATAAGACTGGGCATATTGTGCTAGAGCATGAGGTGAGTGGTTACTTTCAGAACGCCTTGTTAAGTCCGGAGAATGGGGGGCGCTAGATGAGATGTGCGAATCTAATTTGTGTAAAAATCTACTCCATCAACCAGCTTTACGACACAACCGTCAGCGCTGCCATTAAGAATATTCCAGCGGTTCAGGCTGTCTGGAAGACCGTGTACGTATCCTTCCCTCCTTCCCAACCATCTCACTCTCTCTAAACGTCAACATTAATCCCCCATCTTTTCCTACGCAGCCCGGTCTCCACGTGCCTAAACGACGCGCACCCTTACGCCGAAAAGAATGTAACCCTCCCTACGATCGCCTCTCCCAGCTCGATCGCCAAACCGAATAATGCCACATCCTCCACCGCTGCTGTTTCCTCCGCCGCTGCCTCCCCTGACGCTGTGGCCGCCACCGCTGCAAGCTCCTCCGCAGCCGCCGCAGCCGCCGTGAGTCCCACCTCCACCCCGAGTCCCTCCTCCGCCGAGACTGGATCAGGAATGGCATCTACTGCTGCGCTGGCTGCATGGGTTATCATGTCGGCTGTGTTTTTGACTTAGAATGAGGGTGAGCAATGAAATAGACAATGTTTTATTATTTTAGTTTAAACCGGTTCGTAATGGCTCTTTGTAATGTATAGGTTAAATGAACGAGCTTTCGCGAATAGGGTGAAGACGAGTTAATAACGCACATACTGTAATATTTCGCTGATGCTCGAGGCTTAATAAATGCACAAGTATCGATATCTGAAACTAAGAGTTATCTGACCATGTCCGCAACGCCACCCTTCATGTAAAATTATTCTGTGCAGTGCGCATCGTATGCGGAGAATCCGTCGTGCGGGGGGCTGAGAGATGGGGATGTGTCGCGTTTTGGTGGGTGGCGATCGCTTTCGGGGACGAGAAGGTAACTAACTATATTTACACGACAATCACATAGTCACGCGTATAAAACATAATTACTCGTGTACCACCAGTGGCTGCGGCTCCGGCTGGAGGGATTGCTTATTTGGGCGGTGTGTGAGATCCGTTGCATATCATGGCTTATAAAGGAACCTGGAAATGGAAATGGGATTGATCGATGCAAGGAAATGCGACGAGAGTGGTGGAATGCTGGAGCTAATCTCAGGCACGTCGTTGGGTTTGTGTTACCCTGACTTTGGACATTTTTTTTTTTTTTTTTTTTTTTTTTGGTCGCATAGCGATGCTAATGGTAATAGGATGGATGGACGCGCATCTTTAAACCTCAAAAAATTTTGACAAACTTTGAAGGAATAGAACATAACATATATTAAAAATCTAACTCTATAAAATGATTCTCTGATTGATTTACTACAATGTCATAGAGCCAGAATTTTCATTTAATTTTTTTTCATATTTCTATATAATTTTTTTTTAAAAAAAAAAAAAATATTATGTTGAGTCAGATTATGGCGCCAGCACATACTCCTTAAAAAGGAAATCACTGTATAAATTTTATAATACTATATAAATTTTATAATACAAAATTTTATATACGAAACCACGTAGATATCACTACCACAGACAATTAAAAGATAGACAATTGAGGCAGATATAGATAAACAATTGAGGCAGATGTTAATTAATTTATTTATTATATATATTCATTATTATTTAGGAATTTGATGATGAGAATGATATTTTTTTAATGTATATTTTGCTTTTTTTCCTATTAATTCTTAATAATATATATTTATATTTAAAAGATATTCTAGCATATTTTTGAATAATTGATAATTTAATACTATCTAAAGCTTGAGAAACAATTTCATTTAAACTATTCTCAGTATAATCACAATATTCTCTTGTAAATAATTTTGCAACTCTTCAAAATATTTTAATATAATTGAGTTTATAATAAAATTTATAATTCTAAAATTCTTTATATATAATAATTATTTCTTAATTTTTTTTTTTTTTTTTTTTTTTTTTTTTTTTTTTTTTTTTTTTTTTTTTTTTTTTTTTTTTTTTTTTTTTTTTTTTTTTTTTTTTTTTTTTTTTTTTTTTTTTTTTTTTTTTTTAATAAATTATCTTTCTATAATCCTCTTTTTTGTAAAATTATTTTCATTTCTTTTGGTTGATTCTTTTTTTCTTTTTCAAAATAATTATCTGCAAAATTTATTAATTAAATTTGACTATTTTCTAAAATTATATTACTTATTTTTCTTTATTTTTCTCCTCAACTTAAATTCATTTTATTTATATATTATAAAAGAGAGACACTTTATTGAAGTTGTATAGATCATATATTTTATATATTACTAATAAATAATATAAAATTGATAGAATAGTATAATTATATATTAATATATTGAGTTGCTATCTCAATACTCCTGCTTAATAAGATATATAACTCAAAAAAAAAGACAGTAAAAATGCAAACTAGAGTAAAAAGCAATACAACATATGTAAAAACTAGAAATGTATATAACTCAGAATTACTATTATAAAATTCTATATCTAAGAAATTTTCATTAGTTAAAAAGTATTCTAAAATATATTTGAAATATCTGAAATATTTATAAAAATCTACTCATAGATAAGAAATGTGGTAAGAATATAAAATGTAGATATAAATAATATAAATATAGTAAGGGAGACTTTTTAGAACTTAAAAAATAACTACTAAACTGATATATTACTTGTAAGACTCATTTCTTTAATATATAGCTTGAACTTTGGCTTTGGAAGGACTTTTATAAGTAAATCAGCAATTATATACTCTGTAGAGATGTATTCCAAGTATATAGTATCATTTTCTATATATTTCCATACAAAATGATATTATATATCAATATGTTTCATTTTACTATAATATACTGGATTCTTGGTAAGTATAATCATAGACTGATTATCTTAGTATAGCATAGTACTCTGTTTTTGAGTAAATCTAAGTTCTTTTAAAAGTTTGTAGATCTATATGGTTTTTTTTATTACTATTGATAATATCTAATACTCTGCCTATATTAATAATATTACTATAGATAATTACTTATAATGATTATTATAAGATAATAGACCCTTGATTACTAATATAAAAGAAGTACTCAGTTATGGCTTTCTCTGCTATCTTACCAGTCATAAGGTTTGATAGGCAATCTTCTGAGTCTATTTTTCCCAACTAATATTCCCTCTATCTTGAGTTGGTTTGCTATATCTATCGCAGAACAGTGAGAGAGAGGCAATAGTGATGAGTTGTCCCTTTATTAGTGTCAAATTAGTATTTTCTTTACTTTTTTGTAGTTTCTGATATCTTTGGCTGCATCTGGGGTATACTCATTTTAGTGTAGTACCTTCTTTCTTTTACTATCACTAATAAGATATCATCTTAGTATATTACAGGTTATATAGGGAGTCAGCCAATCTTGGGCATCAAGTACTCAGTATAGGTTATCTATAGATCCTTGGTATCTATGGTGGAGCTCTCTGACTTTAGCAAGCTTTTTGGTAAGTACAGTTCTGATATAGATAACTGTTTTTTGAGTGATGTTGGGATGGAAGGGGAGATGGCTGTCACAGATAAGAGAAAGAATGATAATAGTAGATCAGTAGGGTATCAGACTGGGAGTAGTCATTGGGGCTAGAGTAGGTGTTGCATTGGTGGAGTCTTTTGATTAGTACAGAGTAGTTAGGTAGTAGGTATTACTCTTGGCTACTTTCAGTGATTCATGGAGTTGGGCCCCAATTATTGGAAAGAGTTAAGAGACCTGAGGCTACCTATTTCAGATATCTTAGCTATACTCAACTGAAACTAAAAGCTGATGTAGTAACATGATCAAGGTCTATAAGCTTGAGTAGTGAGATATTGGGGGTCTTCTCCTACCTCATATATAAGTTCTCTACTCATCTTACTTAGAAGAACTAGGCCCTACTCACCATTCTATACTTTGAGAAGAGTTTTTTCTTTATATATTTGTTATTCTACTTAGAGTGGTAGGGACTATTCTATTTAGCTCAGGTATAGTCTTATATATATGTTGGGGTCTCAGGTATATGCTTTTGGTCATTGGTATATGGCTGGGTTCTCCCTGGTAGTAAGGAGAGCATTGTGTACAGAATGAGGTATAGGTCATATTAGGCTAGTATAATCAAGCTACTGGACAATAGACAATAGCTAGCTTAGGTTAATGGAGAGCAGTGCTCAATAAGTGGTGGGGGAGAGTTTTAGCCTATATAGTCTAGGTTTCCTTCCAATAAAAATCTGCAAGACTCTGAGTCTATAAAAAAAAAAAAAAAAAAAAAAGAGATACTTAGTTATAGATTAGTAGTCATCTAGATCATCTGCCCAGTCAGTATCACATATGCTAGATAGCTAAATCTCATTTTTCTTAAGGTCTTCTAATTAGTGCTAAGTGATTAGATAGTAGGTATCATTCTTAGCAGCTCTCAGTAATATATATATAAGATTAGGCTTTAGTTGTTTGAGATTATTAGAGAGTCTGAGACTATCTGAGTTAGATATCTAGACTATACTCAACTAAAACTAAGAACTAATATAGTGATACAATTGAGGTCTGTAGGCTTGAGTAGTGAAATATTGGGGGTCTTCACTTACCTCATTAGAGAGAACCAGATTTTATCTACTATTTGATATCTTTTAGAGGATTTTTTCTTTATCTGTCACTCTATTTAGAGTGATAGAGACTTTGTTATTCTGCTCTGATATAGTCTTATATACATATATATTGAAGTTCAGATATATATCTTCAGTTATAGATATATGATCATTATCTCACTAATAGTAGAAAAAGTATAGTATACAAAATGATATAGGTTAAAGTAAGCTCTATTATACCTGATATATATATATAGTAAAAACTACTAGATAAGTAGCTGACCTAGGTTATAAAAGTGTAGTGTTTGAAGTAGGGATAGAGGAGGGTTTTAGTCTATATAGTTTAGATTTTCTTTTAATAAAAATTTATAAAACTTGAATTTATTAAAAAAAAAAAAAAATAGAATAATAATTGAGATAATAATTAAGATGATAGAACAATAATTAAAATAGAATATTTTTAAAGGATATCTTAAATAAGATAATATAAAATAAAAAGTCAGTTAGTTTTTCTTTTAGAATTTTTAACTTAATTATAATAACTTAAAAACTATCAACTTTAGCTTCAAAACATAAGTTCTGGTATAATTAAATCTTTTCTCTAAGAAATATAAAACTATATAAAATAAAATAAAAAATGCAGCAGAGTTTCTTGCAGTCTCTTAGAGCAAATAGTAGTTTATTATCAATAGTACTCAAAGAAATTGACTTCAGATTAGTACTCTTAATAAATTAAATTAAATCAAAAGTCCAATTCAATTTAAGATTTAATTTGAACTCTATTTTTTGAAATGTAATAACTTGATGAAAACATGTCCAAATTTAATGATCTTTAGCTTATTAGATTTCTCTATATAAGAGAAATCTAATAAGCTAAAGATCATTATATTTAAACATATTTTCATCAAGTTATTATATTTTGAAAAATAGAGTTCAAATCAGACCCTTAATTCAATTCAAATTTGATTTGATTTGAACTTTATTCAAATTGAAAAATCCCCAATTTGATTCAATTTGAATGACTCTCAATTCAATTTGATTTAAATTGATTTGATTTATTTGAGAGTACTACTTCAGATTAAGGTTATAGTCTAATATATATATATATATATCTAGTCAACTTTTGGTATGGCAACAGATAATAGGGACAATCCAGTTATATGCTTGGGGAGAGGCAGAAGACTTGTAAAGATTTTGACACTGTTTGAGGACAACAATGTTTTTGACCATAGATCATGTGTTGCCGAGGTTCAGATTATGGCAGCAGTCACATAAAATTGGTCACGTGGTGTGGTTTATAGATTCGCCGCACTGTAATTATGTCGCACTTTCTTATAATCTCTCCTAGCAATTTTGGTGTTAATAGCATCCGTTGTCAATGAAATCGCTCTTAAAATTAACCTGGCCTATCAGTATAAATAAAAGCTTCCCTCCCAACTCGCAACACACCCATTTATCTCTAACAATGCCAACTACCTCGTTACTTCCTCAACGCTCGCCTTTTACTGATACTGATATTACGATTTGCAAGAGGACATGAGAAGGAACAATTTAACAGGAAGTATTTTTTCAAAGTTAAAAAACGAAGCACGAAGGAGTATCTTACAAAGGATAACGGCGATCCATGCAATTGGAAAAGGCTTGATTCAAACTACGAAAGCACCCACCGACAACACGCCCAGCGACATTGTCATGCTTCACGCCCACAAACAATATCCACCACCCCCATCCATCCATCCATCCTCCTATCCTCTACATCCCAATAAACAACAAAGCCGTTCCGATCAACGCCCCGACGGCCCATCCGACCTCCTTCGGCACGCCGGCTGCGCCGCTTGCGACGATTGTCACACTCGGGAGCGAGGCCGCTGCGGTAGTCATCGACGGTTTGTCAGCGGCAATGGTCGACAGATTGTCAGTGGCAATGACCGACCGTTTGTGAGCGGCAGTTAAAACTTGGGTGCTGCTGCTGGCGCTTTTTGGGGGGGAAGAAGGGGAGTGGCTGGACGACTCGCAAGAGTTGTTGAACGCTGGCAAACACACGCTTGGCTCGTGATACGGATGGGCGTCGCCGAGGCAGGCGGCCACGGGGAGTACCTTGAAGGCTCTTTGCAGGGAGGGGAGGTTTTTCATCGCGGCGGTGATGGAGTTGGCAGAGAGCTAGGTACGGGTGGGGAGGTGTGAGACGGAAGTTTAAGTCATTGAAAAAAAGGATCTGGTATTCTTTGCATACTTCGTGCTCCAAGCAGACGTGACCAGTCTTGTCGCTGTGCCGCTTGGCAATCCATTTGGCGAAATCGGCGTTAACCTGCGCGAGGGTGCGTCTGCCGCCAGGGGGGAGCTGCCAATCATTAGTGTCAAGGTCCCAAATGACGTTGGTATAGCCTGGGGAGAGCCAAAGGGGAGGTTAGGCGACGGCGACAATGTAAGGAACACGAATAATACCGATTTTACCAAGAGGGGGTATGATACGTACTCATCTGTTTGAGCAAGCCGCGAATGCGGTTGTCGACATCGCCGTAAGGCGGGCGGAAGTATCGTGTTGTCACACCGCAAATCTCGCGGATGGCCAGCTCCGTGTACTTGACCTCGGCCACGAACTGAGCATTGGTCAAGGTCGTGGAGGCGTGGTGCGACCTGTATAATGATAAAATTTCGAGTTAGAAGGCATGCAATTTTTCCGACACCGCAACGGTTGAACCGTTTGCGTACCACGAGTGCACGGCGATCTGGTGGCCGGCCTGGCAGGCGCGACGGACGATGTCCGGATACCGGACGACATTGGAACCGATGTAAAACAGGGTTGCCTTTTGGTCCGTTTTATCGAGAAAGTCGTACAGGGTGTGGCTGGTGAGTGAGCGAGAAGAGGAGTGGTGGTGATGAATTGAGGATCGGAAATTTCGCGGATTCTGTCATTGACTTGCATGATCAATCACCTGAACTCGGTTGGACCATCGTCGTATGTCAACCCAAAGAAACCCTGCGAAATAAAGCCTGAACATGAGGGTCGTAAATATCGAAATCGATCCAAGAACGAAATATAACACATCGCGCACTTTATTCGGGCAAACGGTGATATCTCCATTGATACAGCCTGTCCAGCTCCAGTCGCACGGCCTCGGGTCGTCCCCGGTGACCGGGTCGCCGTCCTCATTCGTTTCGACAATCGGCCACTTGGGCACTGCGCTCATGTTGATCGCCGCAAGCCATTGATGTACCAGAGGGGTGTTCGTCGGGGCGATCTTTGATTAAAATTGGGATCCAGAGGTGAAGATTAGAGTCACTCGAGATAGTGAAGAGATTCCGCATGATAATTACCTTCCAAGCTTCGGGGTAGGTATTCTTGAAGACGAAGCCCGACTTGGTGGCTGCGGCGGCGGAGTCGAGTACGGGTGTGTCCAGCGAATCAGTCAAAGCGCCGTGGACGAGGACGGTTAGGACGATGATAGAGAGTCGGGAGTAGAGCATTGTTGTTAATTGGATTGACGTTACTGATTAAAAGCGTTTTTATGTGATATGTTGTTAGGCACTTTCTTTTGCGTCGAGTTGTGAGAAAAATCTCGTGCTATATATGCGTAATCTATTTTCAGGTCGGGATCTATTTTCGGGTGACAGGGGGAGTGCAAACCCTTTTGTACGAAACATGACTACTGTTCACATAGTGCACACGGGGCCGCACATGCATGCACTCGAGTGCCTAAGTGACACCTGGGAATGCAGGAGGTGTACCTCAAAATATATGTACATCAACACTGGCTAGGCAACTAAGCTTATGCGATCCTCAATACCTGTGCATGTTTAACGCAGGAAGTAACACATGGTAACGTCACCCACGATCCTCTTTTTTTTAAATAAATAACGAACCTGGACGATGCAATGACAATCATTTTTTAGACGCATAGGCTTGGCGGATTTGGGTGCTCTTAGGCGATGGTTGGAGTTTTTTTATGAGGGTGAGGTGGATATGCGTGAACAAACCGCGTTGTCCTTGACATGTTTACGGAATCCAATATAAAGAGACACTGCATATCAAACTTGAAAACAGTGAGCCTACGTACAGACTAGTACTTTACTATATTTACCCTAGTATATACCATACCGGATCTTGCTGGCCCTGTGGGATGAATCATTGTTGCGTATCGCTCATAAAACAATTCTGGAATCGGTTTCAAATTGATTGACGAGAAATCAAGAGGTACTGTCAGAGATGCTGTTGTCAGAAACGATGTCATGAGCCCTCTTCTCCCCCAACCCGTTCGATGCAACTGCTTTTACGTCATAAAGAGAAAAGGTCGCGGACGTGGGAATTTTATCCACTATAGTCGTTATCTGGCTTCGGCGGGTTAGGTGAGGAGTTAGTGGTAATGGAAAGTGCATCTTTCGCTTCCCCACCTCTGTGCAGACAACACCGGGATAATTGCTTCACTTGAGCGTATTCGATTTGAACGAAGCATTTGTGGGTTTCTGTGTTCATCGTGAGCCCAATACAAAGAGCCGATGCGAGATTAAGACCATTCATCAAGGATATGTCCCTATAGTAGCTCTTTACGTCCCTCCCTTTTCGTTCGGTTCCCATAATTATTGCCAAATTCCATGGTGTTTCTCAATACATTCTTTACGCAAAAACCTTTTTGTCACCCCCGATTGTAGAAGCAGAATCACTACTTTTTGGGCCATCCTTTCGCTTCATCCTCCAGGCTGGTGACCTCTGACGTGCTGTTTACGTGTCCATGCAACAGAAAACGATAATTGCTCCAATAGCTGTTGGTATAATATAATTAATAGGTGTCCGTGTCAATACGTTTGCAAAATATTCTAATTCGTAACAGCTACGGTTATATGCTTTTCGCGTTTAAAGCTCCCAGAGCCCTGCGAGACGCCCCGTTTCTATCCTTTTACGCCTTTCATAACCGGTTTATTTGAGTGAAAGCGCTGTCTGGATTATTATTAACAAATATGAATAACGCGCGTGAAGGTCCAGTTCGATGGTGTCGCCACAGGTAAATCTAATCCCACAAGCACGTGGTGAGCTGTCCTAAGGTATGATAATATATTACAATACCAAACCCGCAATTTCAATCCCTCTTTTTTTTTTTTTTTCACGCAAGTGTGCCCGATTCTGCGAAAGCGCGACAGGCAGTCCATAACACCCAACAACGATATCGCTCACACACCACACCTGCTGGCTGGAGATTAAGAGGTGGGTGCGGATATGTCGGGTATGGACCACCAATGTCGGGATCCTGTGAATAGTAGTCGATCTAAGGCAAAAAAAATACAAGGCGTTATACGCGTATGAGCGTGCCAAACGTTCATACCATGTCCTAACTTACAATCATTTTTTTATTCCTCACTCTCATCAAGTTAAGTTAGCCGTAAAACTGCATTTCATCATTAGTTTTATTTTTTTTCTTCTTCCGTACAACGGTTACCGGTTGTTAAACAACAAGAGAATTTTGCTGGTAGCTCCGTAGCAAAGTAAGAGTCTAAACGATTGTCTAGTTTAGCCGCGAAAAAAGGTGAATTTTGGTACGAGCGGCCAGGGTGCCCGAGCAAGTTTTAAGCCTGCGTTACCACCAGTTCGACCATTGCTACGAATTACTTGGCGGTCGCCCCTGCCACTGTGACACTGCTTTGGGTGTCGTGTTTCACGGACTGATTGTGCATTGTAATGTCTAGCCGTAAACTAAGTGCTGGTTCTACATATTAATAGCAATAACCGTGCGGGCTTAGCAAAATATAGGATTAAAAAAAAAATACTTCCAAATGAATTGACTTGTTGGCAACATAGCCGCTCAATTTTCATCTGCATAAGGTCAGCATAGCTGGCAGGGAAAGAGTTCTTGCGCTGGAATTAAGACGGGGATGCCAATAGCCACGCTTGCAATGCGATTTCGGGAGATAATAGACGATAATATCCACGACGTAGGGCTTTTTTATCCAGGGTGTTTATCAAATAGCCTTTGCATATAATGGCTTTATTTTTTTTTTAGTTGATGTACATTTTATTTTTGCGCAATGAATGATAATTATACATAGAACGCCCACGATTCGGGTGGGATAATCTGTTTACTATTCGAGACAATAGCACGAGCAACCATATCTGAAAGCGCCAGATGCACAACGGTGAAAATCGCAAATGATTCTATAACCCTACGTAAGGTTGCGGAGCTAGTTATGTGTGCGATGAATTTTTTTTTTTTTTTTTGGGAGAAGAACTTTATGTCGCCGGAACGGTTTTCAAATAACCCTACCTACCATCGGCTACCAACGCTGGACTGGCGTCATATGTTCCCACAATTTATGGCCCTGTCAACAGCCATCTCTGTTTGTTAGGTAGGGGCGGAACGGACCGATCAATATCTTGAAAAGTTCAAAATCTTCATTTTTTTTTTTTTTTTTAAAAAAAAAAAAAGAACACTGTTTCCCATATTCCATGGCGATGTAAGAAAAAATGACTATTAAAGTATTTAGACTGCTGCTCTCGATCGTCGGTCGTTTGCGCGCCGAACGAAAAGTGTCTCATGAGTACGTTCAAATCAAAACCGACTTTATCTCCCGATGAAATAAGGTGTTTTGATTGATGATATTACTTTTGCAGCAGCATTTTCAGCAACAGTCTATATTGCAAGAGACTCGAAATCACCACGTTTAAATGAATGTCAAACCCGCTACAAATGGAAAATGTTGTGTCCATGACATTGTTGAAATTGACGATAAAACGTAAAACGTATGCATTTCGAAACTGATCGTTTCGTTTTGTTTTTGGCGTTTTCTTGTTTGTCCGACTCTTTTCTTGTCTGCGTCTCCAAACGAATGTCACTACCCTAAATATTTACACAAAATTATACCGTGTTTGGCTTGAAGTCTTGCCTGAAAATGATGCGAGTCCTGATTTTGGATCGAATGCAGAGCCCAGAGTTCGAATATTAGCCTTTCATATTCAACGATGAAAGAGGAAAATCTGTTGTGTTAACATTCAATTTCCATTTTGTCAACAGCACTACTTAAAAAACATGACAGCTTACAGTGGGATACATGAGCCCAAAATAAATGACTTTGACTACAAAATATACAGCTCATAAAAATATAACAGGCTTCAATACAGAATGATGACGGCATTCATGTTGCTAAGCCAAGAGCAAATGGACTATACACGACCTCATAATTCGGCTTCGACAATCTTTTATCCGTGCTCCGGACTGTCCGTAATTGAATCTATTGAACGAAATGGCACAGGTATGGTCATTTAGGTTTAAATGCAAGGTTATGACATCAGCATTCTGAATACGTTTTCCATAATTTGAATTTAACCAATATCTTTTACCAAACGTGCGTTTGTCATTTATGTGGGAATTGATGTCATGTCAGTATCAAAATGTGTGAATTCTTCTCCAACAAGTCCAATTACACAGATACCATAGTTGTTATATGATCCAATGGATTCAACGACAATGTCCCATTCGCATAGACCGTTGTGAACCTTGGTCCCGGGGACGGAAAGCCATGCTGTCTGGTCTGTCTGTGGTGAAACCCTCGATGGAAGCTCCACAACCTGGTCATCTTCCGAAACAACCACTTGAGAACCGATTTTCGATCGATCCCACTGGAGATTGACATTGCGATGTGCCTCTCCGTGACTTGTGGATTGATGACCCGCAGGGCATATGGTGTCCTTGCAGGTGTGATGGCAAAATGCCATGTAGTGTGGAGAGGTCTCTGCAAACGTGTCTACTGCCTCCGTGAGGGGTTTGAGTCGATGCTGGCAAAGAAGCGTGAGATCAAAGTGGCTCATCATTTTGAGCAGCAAGGCATGCGACGCGCCATCTCCTAGCCGGACTGTTCCAGCGCATCCTGCAACCATATCATTGATGTCATGCAGAACAGCATGGCACTCCGAAGTCGATGGCACGTTCATGTTGCGTCCCCAGACCTGGTCGATGACGCACAGCAACAGATCATGCTCGACGTAGAAAGGGTGGCTGCCTCGGTGAGGAGTAGATCGAGGGCTTCTTCGGAGATGCCGGTCAGTTCCCCAATGGTGAGCTTGTGAACGCGGAAAGGATTGATGAGCACGTCGTAGTGGTCCTTGCTGCCTTCACTCCACGGGATGGCAGCGACGGCTTCATTGAGCAGCGATGGGACGACACCAAAATTAGCAAGATCGTGTGCGCGTTCCAGCACCATCTTCACGAGTTTGGAAAGGAGGAGAAAACTTGCTGCGTGGTATATTCCTACCAGTTAACAGTGTTGTCGATGGTTTCTGTATGAATAAAGCCAAGGACGATGTTGAGCACCGCGGAGGTGATGTCGTTGAGGACAACACGATGAGAGGAACCCTCTCGCATGTTTCCGTACAGCATCGCCCTGAAGACTGGGCATCTTTTAACAGACCATAGCGTGGGAACGGCGGACACGGTTGTGTAAGAGAATCGAAATCGGACAAACCTTGAAGCCAATATGGCATAGCATGCGCCTAGCTCGACACCATCAGCGCAGATGATAGTCATGTCATGGTAGGTTGGGTCCTTCCAGATGGAGGCGATGTCGTCCCTGAAATAAGACCACTATCGGATTGCTCGACCATGAGAGAAATAAATGGTTTTGTTTGAAGATTCCATTCTGTTTTGTACAGTGCCAGACATCTAGTCATGACCCCCTTTCTCCACTACTATATTGGTCACAAGGTATCAGTGGACAACCATCAGGGTCCCTTTTCCCCTAACTTTACCCCCTCTACCCCAGTGTGGTTTGCTGTACCTGTTAAAGGGCAGTGGGAGGAAGGCAATAGTGCTTCCTCTACTTTTTTGCAGTTTCTGATACCTTCAGCTGTATCTGGGGTATATCTATTTTGGCATAGCACCTTTTTTCTTTTGTTATTGTCAACAAGATATCATCTCAGTATATCTTGAGCTATATAGAGAGTCAGCCAACCTTAGGTATCAAGTGCCAGTATAGATTATCTATAGGTTATCAGTATCTGTGGTAAGGCTCTCTGAGCTTTGTAAGCTTCCTGGTGAGCATAGTTCTGGCATAGGTAACTGTTTTTCTAGTGTTAGGATAGAAGAGAAAATGGCTGTTACAGATAAGTAGAAGGGCAATTATGTATGGTAAACTAGTCAGATATCAGGCTAGTGATGACTGTTGGAATATTATAAGTAGTGCTTTCAAATAAATTAAATCAATTTGAATTAAATCAAATTGAGAGTCATTTGAATCAAATTGAATTAAGAGTCTGATTTGAATCCTATTTTTAGAAATATAATAACTCAACAAAAATATATTCAAATTTAAAAATCTTTAGCTTATTAGATTTACTTTATATAGAGAAATCTAACAAGCTAAAGACTGTTAAATTTGGATATTTATTTGTTGAGTTATAATATTTCAAAAAATAGAGTTAAATTAAATTAGATATTTAATTCATTAGAAGTACTAGTTGTGAGTACTGTCTCAGTAGGCCTTCTGATTGGCTGGCTGGGGGTAGAGTAATATAGGGGCTAGCATCCTAACTATACTCAACTAGAATCAAGAATTGATATAGTAATATAATTAAGACCACAGACTTAAAAAGTGAGACCTTTTTTATAAGATAGTATTCAACTAAGACTGGGAGCTGATATGGTAATATAATTGAGGCCTATAAGATCAGAGAGTGGGATTGGAGTTTTTTCAGATCTTAGTCTATATATCAGTCCTTTTGAAGGAAGTTCCATATATGTATATCATAAATAAAGTAATATAGTATTCATTATACTATAATAATATATATTAGTCAGCAGTTAAGTATATATTCAGATATCTTAAGGAAATGATATACTATATACTTACTATAGGTAGATTGAGTAGGAATAATAGTAATAATAATAAAAATAACAGTATATCTATCTAATATATATAATGCTGATTGGGCTAGAGACTTAGATGATTACTGATTTATAATTAGTACTTCTTTCAGTTGAACAAAGAGGTTGTTTTATAATAAATATATAAGTAGAGCTCAGTAGCAATATCATCTATATAAGCAGAGTAGTAAGTATTATCTATAGTAATAAAGAAAGCCATTTGGCTATACTAGCTATTAAAGAAGCTTAACTTTGATCAGAAGTACTCTATGCTTATTCATTAGAATAACTAGTCTATAATTATTATAGCAAAGAACCCTATTCATCATAGTAGAATAAAGTATATTGACATATAATATTATTAAGTAAGAAAATGCAAATAATATAGTAGTTGGACTTAATTCTATTGCTGATATAGATATACTGTAGGAGGCAGTAGATTGATATAAAAAGTACTCTGGGGTAAAGCTCAATTGACATAAGTGTGAAATAATAGTACTGGAGATTAGTTTGGTCAGTAGGAATATTATTGAAACTATTATCTTTACAAAGAAGACTGTAAGATATCTGAATATCTTTCTATCAATATATGGTTCAGTCTTATTCAAAGTATGATAAGAGTAGAAGGTAAAAGAATAAAGAAATATTCTTTAGAGTTAGGAGAGATACTATATTTTTCTTAACAGGTAGATATTAATTCTGAATGTCTATTGGTTGCCAAACTCTGATATCTGGTATATCATCTAGACATTTCTATATAGATAGTGAAGAGATTGTTAAAGGTGGCTAAAAACTAGATTTGGGCTAAGAGGAGAAGTTAGCTTAGTTAGAAGATCTTAGCAACTCTGGTTGATAGAAGAGATGTTAGTCTGGTGGACTTCCTGAAGAGGTTGTACTGTCTTCAGACTTAGTGGTTGAAGAGGACTATCAAGCTATATAGAGGTAGATATATACATATCTTTAATATAGAGAATCTAGAAGATATAGTTCTCTCTTAGAGATTTCTCTTATAATTTGCTATCTATAGTTAGCCTGAAGGATAGTAGATATCTATAGTTCAAGGAGTTATAGTAGATAGTACTCATTGTATTGATCTGTACTAGAGGGGTGCTGAAGGAGAGATATACTGAAACCTAATAATATAGAGGTAAGATAGACTATTGCTGAGTGGCTTCTCTCTAATAGACTTTGACATTAGTACTAGATTAGAGTACCAATGAAGAATAGACCAGGATCTATAGCCTGTCAGCTGACAGTTAGTTGGTATTTACAAGAAGTAAGACTGGATGAATATCTGATCATAGAGTACTAAGGTATAACAGTAGCTTTCTTGAAGTTCTGAATGATATAGTGGTATATACTAAGGAGAAATATCATGTTGAACTTTCACTTGAATTATTTAGTTAATGACAGAATCTTTAATTATAAAGAGTACTATAATATAGAGCAGATGAGAGATTTTATATAGATACTGAAATATTAGCTAAGTAAGTATAAGATCTTTGGGAACTTCTGGATGAGAGTTGGCAGTTATTTAGGGGTAGAGAGATATGAGAATAGGGAGGAGGATATTGGGGGAACTCAAAGTTATAGTTAGTGAGATATATTAGTAATGAGTAACTTACTATCAGGTGGATTTTGATAGTATAGATAGAGTTGGCTAAATATTAGCTATATATATTTGAGGAGAAGAGGCAGATAGAGTTTAAAGAGAGGATAACATAATAGGAGGGGTTGGTGGTAGACATTATATCTAGCTGATAGAGGGGGTAGAGTCTCTAAAGTAGTTACTATTATTAATGATCAGATAGTGTTTTGACATGAGGGAGTGGGGGGAGAGGGGTTGAATGTCCACCATCAACCCCTCTCACCTCACTACCCTCTCTCTCAATAACATCTGTCATCCATCCTTGAATACATACTGCAAGTATCCAGTCAACTCCATCTATATTACCAATACCTACTCAATCATAAGTTACTCATTGCCAACACTCTTCACCAGTCTCTCCCTCAGGTCATCCCACTCCTCTACATCTCCACTAACTTAATGCCACACCCCAAGGCAATCCTCAACTACCTCCCAGAAGGCACCAAGTACCTCACACTCTCCCAACCAATGTTTCAGAGTCTGCACCACTCTCTCCTCCTTCAACATTGAAACATTCTTCACACTTGAAGACCCCACTATCTACCAAGTTACTTTTGAATTGTCTGCATGTTTTTTAGTCATAAGATGTGTAAAACTGCTTTGCTAAATAACTGGAGAGATTTCAGACGAAATTTGAATATATGTATTATTAAATTGAATTAATCTATTTTATCTTGTCTGCTATCTTGATTTTTGTTTTTTGTTTTTTGTTTTTGTTTGTCTCATTTATCTAATTTGTTCATCTCATTCATCTCATGTCTTATTTATCTTATTCATTTTCGTTGATTATCTCACTTCGTTGTTCATCTTAGTGGTCGTTGGTCGTCGTCCGGTCTGAGTAGCTTGGTCCGCCTCAGTTGTGATGTCACGGGCCGCCACGTGATCGTACGGGCCAACAAAGCAAAATGAAATTTTACATTACCTATGGCTTTCATAAAATGCCGGATTGTATTTTTCACTACTGTTGTAATAAGCAGCCTCATTAAAAGCGATTTCGAGTATGTACGTGTAACAACGCACGCATCCCAAAAACTTCATTTTATAAGAGCGAACCCGCTTCAAAATCGTGAGAGTGCAGTTTCCAATTTGATATCGATTGGCGGAAAGTTTTGTTATTGTGTGCTTTCCATTATTTTTCGCAGAAACTTACGCACTCGGTGCTTTCCGTAGCAACTCAACGCAGAATTCCCGCAGGATGGGAACCTGCGAATGATTTTATAACTATGGCTCCGAACGGATTAGATTGAATCAGATATTGGATCCCATATAACTACGATCCAATTTTGTAATCGCAGAAAAAGGGCGATTAATGACTATTAACCGCAGAAAGAGATGTTCGTCGTCGTTATATTGCAGAGCGAGAACGATGACTAACGCTAGGACGACGACAATTAGAATGACTGATCGTAGTGTGACTATTTGCGGGTAACGCGGTCCAGCTGAATCGTATCAAGTACAAGTTTGTTGTGATCCGAAATACTCAAATCGGATCCTGTTTGCATCACTGGGATCCGTTCGGCGCTCTTATTTATAACCAAGCTCGAAATAACCATTATTAGAACATGATATAAAGTTTGATGTTTTTTCCCGGGAGTACCGGCGTATGAATGTGTGGTCTCTCCCTCAATAAGGGGATCAAGCGTAAACACATTGTCACCGAAAGCGTACCAGCCACCTATTTTCATCCGCCCTTTGAAAATTGCATCTGTATCATGCTCTACAACGCTAAAATGGTGTCGCAGCCGCGTCTTTATAAAAATATGGACTGAATAAGTGCGGACCTTACGGCGAAGTTGCCCAAAGCAGATACGGAGACAAACGTGACATCAAAGCACCCGCGCATCGCTATCCCGTGCAACGTTTTTGAACGTCGTGTATAAAACGCGAATCTTGGAGAGTTTGAGTACGATGAAATAGTATTTGCCAAAAAAACACCGCAACTACCTGGGTGGCACCGACTTTCCCGTCTTTGGGCAAGGGGTTAACATTTCGCTGTCGTAGAAATGTAAGTTCGTGGGCCTCCCTGGCTCTGGGACCAAAGTTATACCGTGTCCGCATGGTGCTAACGTGAGGTATACCGAATGGGAAAGCCAACACGCGAGAAGGCCAGGTGGCAGCCTCAAACCCAACAATATATAATCGGAAGGTGTCCAGGATATGTAGGTCTAATTTGCGAACGAACTACTCAAGCTTGGTATGAATGGTCTCAGTCTCGTGACGAGGACGATTATGTCACCACCCACATGATTTTGCACATGATCACTGAGGTAATGTCATGGTGGCCGTCAATATGCGTATTTAGTTTTTATATTCTATTCTGAATAATATGTTGCTCATCGTGAGACGGGATAAGTCTCGTCCCATCTCGTTCCGTTCGGAGCACTAATATATATGCACAATGCCGTGAAGTAATAGAATAAATTGACGCGCCGAACAACGATTCCGGCCTTTCCAATATTGGTTCCTATGACATTGGTCTCTTTGGTGAACAAACTATATGCCAAACCGAACCAAACCCCGCACGAACATAGCGACATTGCGAACTCTCATTTTCGACCTGCCGTTATGAACCAAACTTCTCTTGCCCCTTGACAACGATCGCACAACAATAATGATTTCTAATGTTACAAGGAATGAAACAAACGAGCCAAAATCAGATTCGTGACCCTAACGAGCTCTACTCAACAAATCTAACAATTAAATAAAAATTATCACTTCCCCTCTTCATTCTTATCCAAAATAAAAATAAAATAAAAATAAAAAAACGTTCAACCCCACTCAAATGGTCACCCACGAACATACGCATCCACACCACTCTCTGCCGCTTGCCCAACCCTCACGTGAGGATTCTTGTTCACGAACGAGGCCTTAAAGTCTTTGTGCGGCAGCACGATGCAGTTACGGATGTATGTCTCCTCCTTGATGGTGATCTCCTTTCCTATAATGTGATGGGATCGAGAAAGAAATGAGTCAAAGAAATTAGAGGCAGCAGGGATATCAAGAAGGTGTTAAAAGCCACGGCATGTCACCATACACCCCCCCTCAATACTGGTGTTCATCCACACTAATCGGTCCGCGACTCCCATCTCTTTAAGTACATTATTCTATGAACTACACACCATCGACTTACTTACAGTCACCCCGCTTTCTACCCAAAAATAAAAACACGCACCCAACATTGGCTCTTGACCTTGTTCCTGGCGATGGTACTACAAAGGGGTTCCCCTCGATTTACGCCCTTGGGGTCCCACGTGAAGTACGCAGGCGCCGTTCTTTTGGGGAGAGAGGAAAGTAGTATTAACCAAGAGGTTGAAAATACGACCAAGAACGATACAGGCGCGTACGTACGTTGAGCACTGCGTTGTCGAGGACGATGACATCATTAATACGTACGCCCTTGCCGATAATGAATTGGGGCCGATCTGGGGTGTGTGTGTGTTTTTTTTTTTTTTTTTTT
>RBNI01001889.1:0-20519 GCA_003990745.1 Jimgerdemannia flammicorona | reverse complement strand
TTTTTTTTTTTTTTTTTTTTTTTTTTTTTATAGTTACTCAGACTCCACTATTTATTACCAGTCTATTGTTAAATATACAGTCTCCCTCCCACTACCCAATCCCCATAGGGGGACCTCTTCTCACCCCAATCTAAGCAAAAACCACCTTCTCCCCCACCACTCCTACCTTTCCTCCACTCTGTCTACAAATTTTCTCTACCAGATAATACCTCTGGCCCCCCTGTATCCCCCAACTGAACCACCAGCCCATCAAGGTGTCCTCTATAAGGCTATGCCACTGCCTCAGCCAGACCTCCAAGCCCAGTCTCCTCCCATCCTCGAAAACAAATAACTAGTAGCCTGCCAACCCAACCCAAATGGCCAGCACCCAGCCCAGCATGAGCCATTCCTTACTCACCCCCTCCACCAGTCTGTCTCTCAAATTCTCCCACTGCCTCCACATGTCAGTTCCCCTGCTCCTTACTCCCAAATGGTCCCCAATAGTCTGCCAAAAGTCACTAAGTACCTCACACTCTCCTAGCCAATGTTCAGGCATCTGTATATAACCCCCTTCCTGTTCTACATTATAGCACTCCTTGCAGTCAAAACAACTCACCTCGACAAGGTGACCCAAGTAGTAATTGAGCATGACATTCCTCCTCAACATGTGTCACCAAGTCACCCAGTACTTCAGTGGTATCCATCTTCTCACCTCAGCACTCTATGCCCAAATGCTATATCAGTCCCACTCCTCATCAATTCCTAGACCTTACCAACCACTGGACCACAGATCCTGGCCCAGTCCCCTCTGATAGTCTATCTCATCACTAATATCAAGCTCAAGTAATAGGATGCCACCCAGGAGCACCCGGTCCTATCTCTACATCACTGGGTCCCAATCCTCCTCTCCTTTATTCTCCTGCCAATGGATTCTAATGTGGTGCACCCCCTCTACTATCCCCCACCAGAAGCCTTTATATCACAATTGATTAGTGTTCTGAAGTCCAACCAAAGGTAGGAGATCACCAGTTGAGCCTCTTGGTGAAAACTACCTCTTCCAAACCTTCTGCAATAGGGGAATCCATCCACCCCCTCTCAATTTCATGGCTCTCTTCAACCACCAAACCCTCAAGTAGTGTAGCCTCTTCAGAAAGTCAACCAGTCCCAGTCCACCACTCGCCACTGATAAGGACAAGATCTCCCAGCTTATCTGACTCCTCCTTCTAGCCCAGATCCATCTCTTAGCAAGCTTCATTAGCTGCTTCACTACTCAGGATAAGAAGTCCAGATGATACATCAGATACTACAACTTTGGCAGCCAGTAGATATTCAAAATTGTAACATCCCCTGCCAGAGACAATTGATGGCCCCCTCAACTCTGCAGGGCCTTCCCCCAGATACCAACCCATTGCTCCCACCAAAGCCTGAGGAGTACTGACCCATATACTGATAAATAAATACCCAAGTACCATACTGTCTCATCAGCAGGGATGATTGTTCCAATAACCTCCCCACCCATCAGACTATTGCCTAACACTATTGTTTCGCACTTATATCAATTAAGTCTTACCCCAGAGTTCTCCTCATATCACTCCACTATCTCCTTAAGCTCCTCAACATCAGCAATTGATCCCAGACTGACTACCATGTCATCCACAAAGGCCCCTACCTTCCACCCAATACCAAAGATAGAGAGCCCTACTATCTTCCACCTGATTCTATTCAGTAGCAGTTCCAGAGAAAGGGTATACAAAATGGGGGACAATGGGTCCCCCTGGGGCACCCCCCTACCTAGGGGAAAAGCCACCCCTTGATGTCCATTACACATGAGTGCTGCCCTACTCTCTTCCAGTAGACTAACCATTACTGACCAGAACTGGTGTAGAACCCCAGCCCTATCCAAAACTTTCACCAACCAGACTTGCCTCACTCGGTCATAAGCCTTCTCCTGGTCCAAGAAGACCAGGTACCCATCTAATCCACAAGCTTGTGCCCCTTCAATAACTCCATGTACCCAGGCTATACCATCCCTAATGAGCCATCCCCCTACAAAGCCCCTCTGCTCAATATCTAAGATTTGCTGTGCCACTATTTATAGTCTCACAACCACCACCTTAGTGACCAACTTTCTGTCTATATTCAATAGTATAATTGGCCTCCAGTTCTTCCAGTCCTCTCGCCTTCCTTTGTCCTTATAGAGCAATGTCACCAACCCCAGATCCTGTTCCCCCACCTATCTCCCTGTCTGTAAAATAAGATCACACAATGCCATCATCTCACCCAGTACTCCTGGGATCCTGACCATCTTCTTCCAGAAATCCCAGGGCAAACCATCTTCTCCAGATGCTGTACCTGGTATTGTCATGTTGAGGACCTTGTGGATCTCCTCCTCTTGGACTGGCAATACCAAGTCACCTATCCTATCTACTTGTGGGGGTTGCCAATCTTCTAATGTATGGCCAATCATGTCAGCATCTACCCCATCCTCCTCCTCACTCCACAATCTACTCCAGTACTTCTTTAAAGATCCAAGAATGTCTTGAATACCATGGACCAGGACACCATCAGAGTTGAGCACCCCCTCCCACCTTTGTTGCACCCTCCTTGTCCAAAGAGCCCTTATGAGAACTTAGAGGGCCTCTCCCCTTCTTCCAAAACCTGCCAACATAGCCTAGCTGCCAAGCCCTTCACCCTCACTTCTACCTCCTCCCATAGTATCTGTTGTAGTTCACTGACCTCCTTTTTCACCCTTATGGACCTCCAATTCTCCTCTCTCTCCAATGTCACCAGTCTCACCTAATCTCCTAAGAGCCTAGATAGTCTACTAGAAGCCCATCTCACCTTTTGCCTCCTCTGTTTCCCAGCCTCCTTGCCAGCCTCACTCCAGTATGCCTTGGCTATCTCCTTCATCCTCATCCACTAAATACCAACTGGGATACCTTCTTGCCTCCAATACTCTACCTGTAGCTGAATGTCTACAGCCCACCCATCTCACCAGATCCTATCATCTAACAAGGAGGAATTGAGACACTAATGTCCAGACCCATCCCCACTTCCCCCAAACTGACCCTGTCTAAGAATCCCTCAATTATCTGACCAAGGACACCATTCCACCTCCAGTAACCTCCAAACATCCAAACCCCAGCAGCTGGCCATCAGAATCCAATCAATTCTCATCCCCAAGCCTCCTGCCCAATGCATATATATCCTCCTATCCCCCCAGCACTTCCTACCTATATCCACCAGAGCACTCAGCCTTTCCACTTCCTCCCATGCTGCCAGCCCTCTACTCTGACCCTCAACTCCTTGTCCTCCATCTGTTCTGTCTAACAGTACCTCTTGAACCATATTAAAGTCTCCACCCAGTACATCCACCCCAGCCTCTGCAAGTGTCTCACTCTCTTAAAGACCCTTCACCCAGTCCACACACTTACTCCATACAGCAGGGCAGTAACAAGATCCCACTGTAATTGGCTCCCATCCAGTATGTATCCACTTGCCCCAGACCAGTCTATTCCCTCAGCTCTGCATATCCCTTGTCTCCCCTCTGCCTTTCCATATCAGAATCAACCTTGCCCATCCAAACTGCCTCACCTCTCCATTCCTTTATCTATTCCAGTTTATCTAAATCATCTTCACACCTGACATCCTGCAAGAGGAAGAGATTGGCCTCCAATCCCTTCAGCCAAGTAAAAATGTTCCTTTATCAAGAAGCACCCTATAACCCATTTATGTTCAGTGAAAAAATATTGATTGTACTATTCATATTGAAGTATAGTGTTTTTATCCAGTCCATCCCTACTGCTTCAAGTTCCTCTCTTTCTGCACCATGTCCAGATTATGTTCTGCAGTCAGTGCCTCCTCTTCAGCCCTCTGAGCCTCCAATCCAGCCAACAGCTTGTTCATCTCTCCATCTGCCTTCTCCTTAAACTCCTCTCAGTATTCCAGGCAGGCCTCCTGCCAGAGCTGTAACCCATGTTGCTTGGCCCAACAGTACTTGGCCCTCTCACCAGCAACCCCTGCTAGTTCAGCCTCTCGCTCCTTATCTACCTCATATCCTTCCTCCTCCAGATATACCACAAGGATCTCTGCCTTCAATGCCAACTCCACACCATCTCTCTGCAATACCCATGTCCAATGCTCCTCACTCATTACCCTCAAGTTCACCTCTCTGAGCTCTTTGGCCACCAGGTTATTCATCATCCTATATATCCAAAGTAGATTTCCCACCTCCTTCCCTCCTGGGGTCACCAGCCTTCCACCATCCAACATCATGGTATCAGCTCTGGCACTTACAGCCTCATCCCACACCTCTGGGACATCCACCAATTCCTCCTCTCCAACCACCACCACCTGTCCCCCATTTGCTACTGCAGGCATGCCAAATTGCACTTGCTGGACCCCCTTCATTGGCACATCCTCTCTTGCCCTGCTCTGGTAAGCTGGCCCTCACCTGATGAGAGAGGTAGGAGTAGGTGATCTCTCCCAGTCCTCTTCCCAGACCTCGAAAGTACCATCAGCATATGGGTCGCCACCAGCTGCTTTCCTGTCCTCCTCTGTTCCTTTCCCTGTACTCCCACTCTTCTTGTCAGCCCAGACACTCACCTTAGCACCCCCCTGTTCCACCATTCCACCTGCCTCCTTTAGCAGTCTACTCTCTATCTTAGCCAGTAACTCCTTCTGACATTTACAGCCCTGAGCTTTTTCCCATTGCCCCTTGTCCACTCTGATCCTCTTCCCATCCACTATCTCCAAGTGTGTCGACTCCACAAAGGACCTCCAAGCCTTCGCCTGCCACTCCACTGCTCTACTCATCTCTTCCAGTACCTCCAGCAAGTCCTCTTCCTCCTCCTCACTTCCCTTCACCCTTGTCACCTTGCATAAGATTGCCCCCCAGACCATCACCGAAGGCCAGCCCCTTGTCTTCCCTGTAGCTTCTTTCTCTGCCAGCCAAATCTGCACATCCACATCCCCAGTCCTGAGTGAGGTCCCTTCCCAGACCCTGAACCCAATATCCACTACCTTGCCATACTCCACCATAACCTCCTCGACTCTTCTTCTCATCTCTACTACCATCACTGTGGGCACTCCTTTTACTAGCAGTTGGATCACCCTGGGGTCCCATTTCAGACAGCATATTATTGGGACACACACCTTCCCAACTATCAATCTAATCTTCAGTACTTCCTCCAGGAGCTCAGCCTCCTCAAAACCCACCTCTACTCTCTCCAATCCTTTCAGGAACTTCACAGAAGCTGCTCCAGCCACCTGCTTAGCAATAAGCCCCAGCACCATTTTCACCATCACTGCTAGGCCCTAGAGGCACAACATCACTGTGAATGCCAAGATCAATTTCTTGAGTAATGGTGCCACTGCCAGGTCCATCACACCATCTGCCAAATTATGCCTTCCAAGCCTCAGATACTCAGCCATGCCATTAGCCATCACATCTGGATTTTTTTCCAGATTGACAGTCCTGTCACCATCAGCCATCACACCCCCCCCAGCCACTACTCCCCTAGCTCCACTGCCCTCACCCCCAAGTGCTACTCTCCCACAAACTGTTATCATCTCCATCTCCTTACCTTTCCTCAGCCAGCTCTCCAGCCCTGTCATCTGCTGCCTCTCCTTCACTATCTCTGTGGAGCTTGCCCTCCCAGACCCCTGTCCTCTACTGCTGCCTCCACCTCCTCCTCATCCTCCTGCCAACAGCCCTCTCATGCTACCCCCCAGGCCAGAATCTCTCCCCACCTACTGCCAGTCGAATACGCTAGGGCCACCCTGCCCAGTATGCACCCCAGAATGCTTGTTATTTACTATTTCCTTATCACCTTTCTCCAATAAACAACTTGAGAGTGTGTTGTAAAGTGTGTATAATGTGAATATTAGCTGAGAAAGGTGTGTCAACCAAAGTCCTTTTTCGGACTAGTTCTGGATATTCAGGATTTTCCATATTTTAGAAAGTTCAAAGAACTAAGACCAGCTTAGTTGAATTGGCATATCACTGCAGACAATACCCAATCAGGAAATTTCATGATAGGGTTAGGAATGGGACCTAACAGAGAGTGAATTTACTTAAGAGTAGTTTATGGGTTATTAAATAAGTTTATTCGCTATTCATGATATTATTATACTAAGAGTAGTTGTGTGAAGGGATATTGTGGAGAAGTGCTCAGGAGTTGTGTTCAGATTGTTCAGATCTGAGATTCTGAGGTCTGGAGGAGGGGGTATTTATACTAGTGAGGGGCTATCTGGACTATGCTGAATATAGATGTAGTACTTAGTGCTTTGCTGAGTCAGAATACAGTTATATAGTACAAGTGTGATCTGATATGTCAAGAGATCATCTGACTGCTGAGTCAGTTTATAGTCATGTCATATAAGGCTAATCTAACTATACTATGACTGGTAAGCTATTTATAGATTTAGACACTATCTGGGTAGTCTTCGATGACATCACCATTTATGACATCATCTCTGATGAAGTAGTCATCTAGGAAGAGTTGTTCACAGATTAACTCTCCTTATTTGCTGAGGTAGTAATATATTAGGACTTTGTCACCATCTCATAGGATAGCATCATCTGTCTCATATGCTGGGTATAGAGTTGGTGGGCAAAGGAGTGGTGCATCATCTTTGCTTTCATCAGATTCACTGTCTGCATACCTTCTGTAGGTTACAGCACTATAGATCACAGGGTTGTAGTAAGCTGGCGGCTGTGGTTCATGTCACTTGTACTCAGGTGGTAGAGTGGTTGGTTCTATCTCAAGGGTTGTCTGAAGGTACAGGTTGTATTCTCCTGTCTCTTCATTATAGTTGAAATAATTGAGGGTGAACACAGATTGGTATTCATGCCAGTAGTCATTATCCCAATAGGTCTTATAGGTAGTTATGAACTGTTGTAAGTTCATTGGCAAGGTTGGTGGAGTGATCAGAGTTGGTAAGAATCCTTGGCTTGAGGTTATATCGGTATCTGAGGGATCATTGTCTTCTGCTTCATCTTTGTCAAATTGGATTATATTGTAGACATCCTTCATGGTATATCTGACTTGAGATATTTGCAGAATATGGTCATTGGGGTGCAGGAAGGTTCTGTCTGTGGTCTGAATATATTCGAGATACTTGTGGTTGAGTTCTTGAATTATGTCATCAATTTGGCCATAGGACAGAGTAGTAACCATTTTGCTGGTAGTAACTCAGAGATGGGGAATAACAGTGCTATACTCATAAAAGAGTTCTTGGTATTTGTAGGCAATAAGTTTCTAGTGTTGAGACATCTGGGTAATGTCTGTATCATAGTGGTGTTTGATCATGTCTTCTAGGAGGCAGCTGATCTGATAGTAGCTTGAGATTTGTCCAATTTGGTAGACTTCACTAAGTATGTTCAGGGCATTCCATCAGGCTTTCATGAAGTAGAGGGGTACCAGACTATGGATATTCATGAGGGGCAGAGGGGATGTGGCTTGGTTGATAATAGCATTCCAAATGTCAGCATGGATGCAGTTATAGATCTTAGTGGTCATGTTTGTGTATGTTCAGAAGTTGTGGTTATTTGTTTGTTTTGGTTCTCTGTTTTGATGCATTTTAGTGCTCAGTATATATACATTTGGTCCTAATTGGTAAGATTCTGTTTGTATAAATCTTGTGTTCTATGACTTCATGTTTATTCAGCTTTATGCACTGTGACTTCGGTTTGACTTAGCTTCATAATCATGCAGGTGATTTCTGGATTTATTCAGAGGTCATGTGTGATTTTGGTGGTTTGTTCAGAGGGTGATATGTAATTTCAGTGACTTGGAGGTTGTGTGCTTATACAGATAGTATAAGAGCCACACCTCTGAGAAAGATATAAGATATTTCCATTAAGTTTAGAGGAGTAACCATCCCAGTAGATATTATTGTAACTAATTCAACCAACTATGACATTCTCATTAGCAACTAGTAGCTTTATAAAGTCAGAGCAATAATTGATCTAAATGTCCAGAAGATGCAAATTATCTACTGAGGTCAGAAGATGTGAATTCCAATCAATATCAATAAAGAAGTACTGCCTGAGATAGAGGAAGAAGAAAGTGAGCAAGAAGCCTATAGTGACTACTCAGAAAAAGAAGAAGAAAGTTGGATAGATCAGTGAAGAGGACTGGTGCAAGATGACTGCAGAAGAATATATATTATAAGGAGTCTGCCCCTATAGAATCAAGATATACTATATATAGTATATTAATGATTGCTACTAGTATACCAGCAGTATCAAGAAGATCTACTATGAAAAAAGACAGAAGGCTCTCAAAAGCAGGTAAGAGAAGGAGGAGGAGGAAGAAGATAATGAACTACTAGTCCTCCTAGAAGATAGTGATGATAATGAAGAAATCAAGATCAATATTCAGATGATCCACTCTAATACAGTTCAACCAGAATATAAGTCAGAGAATATAGCTGAAATAGATATTACTACAGTAGAAGAAAGCATACAAAAGTCTCAGACAACTACCCTACTTACAACTAGTCTAGAGATGACCATTCCAAAAGACTATGTTGGAATCCTCAAGACAAGAAGCAGCCTGACTAAGAGTGAGATTATAATTGAAGGTAGAGTCATTGATTCAGATTATATTAGAGAGATTCTACTCATTGCTAGAAATCACAATCCTGCAATTATATTTCCAATCAAAAAGAAGGACTAATTGGTACAGATGTTGATCTTCCCAGTTCTTCAGCTAAATATCATAGAAGTCAAGAAGTTGGAGGAAACAGAAAGAGGAAAGAAAGAATTCAGATCTACAGAAAGAGGAGTATTTACTAATATCAAGATTACTGAACTAGATCACAAGAAGGAGAAAACCACAAACAAGTATAGCTATATCATTGGAGATGAATTCTCACTCAAGAAGGAACTCAAGAAGATACTCTATGAATTTGAGAATGTTCTAGTCACAGACTTCAAGGATATTATGGAAAAAACTCTATACTACTATTATGATATAGATATAGAGGACACCAAATCAATCTATCAAAAAGCAAGATCAATACTACCAGTCTACCATATGGCTTAGAGAAGAAATCAAGCAAATGAAAGAAGTCAGTATCATCAAAGAAGCCAGCAGCCCTTGGGCTTCACCAGTCATACTAGCCCTGAAAAAGGAAAATAAGCTAAAAGAATTTACTCTAAGGCTCTGCACTGATTACAGAAAGCTCAACCTAGTTATTAAGAAGAATTGCCAGCTACTACCCCTCATCAGTGATATCCTTATAATCTTAGAAGATAAAGCACAGTACTATAGCACCTTGGACTTATACTCAGGATTCTATCAAATTAGCCTCATAGAAGTAGCAAGTGAGAAGTCAGCCTTCATTACTCCAGACAGAACCTATGTCTATCTATAAATACTATTCAGAATATACAATATATCAGCAAGCTTTCAGCAAATGATAAATAAAATCTTCTGCTATGATATGAAAAGATGGATGATGGTCTATGTAGATGATGTTATCATTTATAGTAAGACAGCTGAGGAATATCTACAGTACATCCAGCAGATAATAGAGAAGCTAAGGAAGTATGATCTTTATATTAAGCCCAAGAAGTACAAGTTTGCAGAAATTGAAATCTCCTATCTGGGTCATGTCATTAACTGAGATAGAATACATATGGACCCTCTCAAGATTCAAGTATTAGTAGCATACCCAAGGCCCACCACTGTTACTGAAGCCTAAGCTTTGTAAGCTTATAATATAATTATTGTGTATCACTCTGGAAGAATCAATATAAATACAGATACCCTCTCATAGATACTTTTAAGGACCCCCAATCAGTAAATCAACCATGAATAAGAAACTTTACTATAGAATTATCACCTTTCTGAGACAGTGAAAGATGCCCCAATATCTAGAAGAATAGATACAAATGATTATTAATAGAACATGGAAACAATTTGAGACTGATAGAGAAATATTAAAGAAAGGAAAGCTACTAGTTATATCTGAATACAAGAAGGAGTAAGCAATGAAATCAGTATATGAACTTGACTATCTAGGAAGAATAAAAACATATAATAAAGTAAAAAGAACAATGTAGTGGTCAGGAATAAAGGAAAATATCAGATGATTTATCAAAATCTGTAATAAATATCAGAAATAGAAATAAGATCAATGAAATCAAAACCCCAGATCAGCACACAGAGAATCAGTACCCTTTACATATATTGCAATAAATATAATTGGCTCTCTACCCTTGACTTTGACTGACAACTAATATATTATCATCATTGTAGACCTTTTCATGAAATAGATAGAGACAGGACCTCTCAAAGAATCCAATATATAGTCAATTGCTAATTTCTTCCATAAAGAAATCATCTACTAATTCAAGACCCCATTGCAACTAACTATAGATAGAGAAACAGAATTTATGAACCAGTTCTTTGAAGTTCTCTATAAGAAGTACAAGATCTAGTACATTTGGACTACAGTCTATTACTCTCAGAGAAATACACAAGTAAAAAGAACCAACAAGACTCTTAAGAATATCATTGCTAAGATCTGTAATAACTACAAAAACTAGGATCACTATCTGCTAATAGTATTATCTGCTCTTTAGGATATCTGATTACAAAGCACCCAATTCACTCCTCAAGAGATGCTGTTCAGAGAAGAAAGCTCTCCAGAAATATTATCATCTAATAGAGATACTATATGGAAATATATAGATACAGAGATAGAGAGACTATACTAAATCAGAAAAAAGACAGAGGATTATATAACCAAGGTATAGTACAAAGGAATAATACAGAAAATATTTACAAGCCTTTAGAGATTTTAAGATAGGAGACAAAGTTCTGATATATCAGAATATAATAGAAGCTTCATGGTCATAAAAGCTGGAGCCTAAGTAGGAAGAACCTTACTTGATATAAGATATATATAAAAGAAATTATCTTTTAGCTATAAAAACTCTCAGGTATAATCATCCCCACTACTATTTATTAAAACTGACTCAAGAAGTATTATGACTAAACTGCCACAGCCTTCAAAATCACTAGTACTGTATAATAAGTTATAGAAAGACAATAGTGCACTACTGAACTACTAATTATAGAGGAATCCTTTGACAGCATCTAGAGTATAGTTCAGATATACTTGTTATAAATCTTATATTTTAAGTTCTATCAGAATCAGACTGAGTTTTAAGAATACTTCAAGTTGGAATAGCTACTAAACTTATAACTAGAAATAGAAAAAGAAGACTGGATCAAAGATTGCTAGCTCTCTCATACTCAAATCACAATTACCAAATAAGTTAATAAGTTGCTTAAAGATGATGAGTCAGCTCTAGTCCATTTCTGAGAAGTAGTCTCAAGAGACTTTAGATACATAAAGAGATACTATTGGAGGAATATAATGATGTAAATTAAACAGTACAAGAAGATACAAATTATAGAAGTATGGGAGTTCAAGTAAATAGAATGTTTTAGAGATAAATTATCTATTCAGGAGAAAGTTGTAATAGTTGATTCAAATTAGTAATATAAATTAGGAGAATAGATATTTGATTGTAGTATCTGAATCTGATTCCCAAATATATAACCTTATAAATAGTAGTCATATTTCATAAATATAGAAACTTTAACAAATGTTAAAGTATTCACAGATGTTAAAGTATTTACAGATGTTAAAGTATTCACAGATGTTAAAGTATTTGTAGATGTTAAAGTATTTGCAATTGTTAAAGATTTAACAGATATCAAATCTTGTGAAGAATGACTTATAGGAAATATAGTTATAACTTAGCCACCTTATAGCTAGCAAACTTGTATAAATATCTCTAGTATCTAGAGTGAATAAACCTCAGATTGAAATAGTTTAAAGTAAAGAAAAAACAAGAGAACTAGTAAGTCTGCAGACAGATATACTTCAAACTCACCCACCTCTGTATCCTGAGGACTCTATAGAGTTAAAGAAGATCAAGTTTTCAAGATACAGAAATCTGATATACTTATATAGTTATGTATATATCTACTATATTATAATAAATAATATATTTAATAAAAATATTAATTTCTAAAAAAAAAAAATTATAATAGAATTATAAATAGAATAAGCAAATTTATAGAAGATATATAAATAATAATTATAGGTCTCTTTCTCTATTGCTATACTGGTTTTAAGATTTTGATAGATAATCTTCCAAGTCTCTTTTCTATAACTTTTATCTTTTCTACCTTAGATTGGTTTACTATACCTATTGTAGGATAGTAGGAGAGAGGTAATGATAATGAGTTATTTCTTTATCAGTATTATATCAGTGCTTTCTCTACTTTTTTATAGTTTCTAGTACCTCTAGCTATATCTAGAGTATGCTTATTTTGTATAGTGTCTTCTTTTCTTTACTATATATTATCAATAAGATATCATTATCATATGTTATAAGCTGTGTAAAAAGTTAGCTGACCTTGGGTATTAAGTGCTAGTATAGGTTACCTATAGATTGTTAGTATCTATAGTAGAGCTCTCTGAGCTTTAGTGAGCTTCTCAGTAAGTATAATTCTAATATAGGTGACTGTTTTTCAGATAGGGTCAGAATGGAAAGAGAGATGATTATTATAGATAGAAGAAAGAGTAATAATGATAAACTAGTTGAGAACTAAGCTAAGAGTAATTATTAGAGTTAAGATAGATATTATCTTAGTAGAGCCTTTTGATTGACTAGTAGATAGTAAGATAGTACTATAGTCAGCATCTTAACAATATCTAACTAAAACCAAGAGCTAATATAGTAATACAATCAAGGCCTACAGACTTAGAAAGTGAGATCTTTCTTATTTAGCAGTATCTAACTAGAACTGAGAACTGACATAGTAATATAATCAAGGTCTATAGGCTTAGAGAGTAAGATAGAGATCTTTTTAGACCTTAGTCTATATATTAGCTCTTTTGAGATAGTCTCATATATATATAAGTTATTTACTCACATATTATAAATCTGTTCTACTTCTTATTGATTAGTTAGAGAGTTTTTTTCTTTGTTTCTAACCTTTGTTTAAAGTTAGAGAGGTTATATTATTTAGTCTCAGCATTACTAAATCAAATATATAGGTGTGCTCTTATAGTATTGGTCTAATAATCTGGCTCTAGTAAATAGCTAAGTTTAGTCTATATATTGTTAAAATAGAGATATGCAATATTACTTTTATAAGGCTAGAATAATAGAACTACTGGTTCTCTTTATAGCCTAAGAATAATAGGAAAGTAGCACTTAGAGAAGAATTGGAAAGAGTTTTAGCCTATATAGTTTAAGTTCTCTTTTAATAAAATTTTACAAAAACTTGATTCTATTTAAAAAATAAAATAATAATAATAATAATAATAATATAACCCCAGTAATAATATTATAAATAATTAATAATATATAAAAAATATATACAGAAAATAATATATTAAATACTCTAAATATTAGACTACAGTATGTAAATTATAGTAAAGTTTTACTTAATTTATATTACTTAATAATATATCTAAAATATAGTAGTTTTTATATAAATATAAAACTATCTAATATAACTTTATAACTTATATTTTAACTAAATAATATCCAGATAAAACAGAAGTTATATATTTAATTAAGTATAGTATTAATTAATTAAATATATATATATATTGTAATATAACATATGTCTAATCTCAAAAGTACAGCAGATTTCTATATCTTGAAACTCAATCTTATTCTGACTCTTACAGAGTTCTCAAGGTTTAGATATAAGTTCAAAGTATATCTACCTGCAGACTTATTAGTTCTCTTACTTTCTATTTACTTTGAACTATTTTAATCTGAGATTTATTTACTCTAGATACTAGAGATACTTATATAGATTTGCTAGCTATAAGATGACTAAGTTATGACTATATTTCCTATGAGTTACTTTATATAAGTATGGATTCTTAACATCTGTAAAATTTCAACAATTATCAAAATTTGATGTCTGTTAAATTTTGATATTTGTAAAAATAACTACTATTTATATAACTATATTATATTGGGAAATTGGATTCAAATACTATAATCAAATATCTATTCTCCTAATTTATATTCTTAATTTAGATCAACTATTACAACTTTCTCCTGAATAGGTATTTTATCTCTAAAGTATTCTATTCACTCAAACTCCCAAGCTTCTATGAGTTGTATATCTTTGTACTATATGATTGTATCATTATATTCTCTCAATAGTATCTCTTAATAAGTCTAAAATCTCCTAAAACTATTTCTTAGAAATGAGCTAGGACTAGCTTATCATCTTTAAACAGCTTGTATACTCTTTTAATAATAGTTATATACATAAGTATAAGAGAGCTGATACTCTCTAATCTAGTCTTCTTTTTTCATTTCTAGCTATAAATTCAGTAGCTGTTTCAACTTGAAGTATTCTTGAAACTTAGTTTAATTTTGAATATAAGATTCATGATAAGTATATCTATACTATACTTTAGATACTATTGAAGGATTTCTCTATTATAAGTAGCTCAATAGAATATCTTTATCTTTCTATAACTTACTGAGTAGTACTAGAATCTTAAGAGCTATAGTGGTACTTTATTAAAGAGCTTTAATACTTCTTGAATTAGTTTTAGAAAATAGTAGTAAAGATATGGGTCTCCAAAAGGGCAGAATAGTTACCTTTCTTCTGTATAATTCATGTTACATGAACTTCAAGCAATGGTTTTCAACACAACTCAGAGAAAAGGTACTATTACAATGTTATTGAGCAAGAGTTCTGACAGGCATGCTGGATTGGGTGGACCTGGGGCTTTCAGCTAGCAGCATGTGGGAAGAGGTTATAGATTGGAGATGGAGGCTTTTGGAGGGTCAAAGGGTGGTAGAGACTCTGGAGGAGGACTAGTGTCAGGTGGATCTAGGGGAAGACCTGGTCCCTCCAGCTTTGCCAATAAGGTGAAGGTGAGTAGATGGTCTACTGGAACCAGGGCTGGCACTGCTGAGGGGAAGGGTAAGGCTAGCATCAGGAGAGAGAGTGGCCCTCAGAGGGGAGATGTGAGCATAGGGGCTGGAGGGGCTGTAGCTGGGGGGTGTGACTGTTGATGGAGTGTGACAGGAAATTAGGAAAAAAAAAGAGATGTAATGGCTGATGGCCAGGGGGGGCAGGGGTTCCTAATGTGGAAAGGGGACCTGGCAGATAGTGTGATGGGGCTGGCGGTGGCCCCATTGCTCAAGAAGTTGATCTTGGAGTTTGCTACTACTTTGTGCTTCTGGAGTTTGGTGGTGACAGTGAGGATGGTCCTGGGGCTTATTTCACAGCAAGTGGCTGGGGCAGTCTCAGTGAAGTTCCTGAAGGGTCTGGAGGGGGTTGAGGTGGGCTTTGAGAAGGTGGGCCCACTGGACAAGGCCCTGAAGACTGGAGTAGTGGTTGGGGAAGTAGTGGTCCCCATAGTATAGTATTTGAGGTGGGATCCCAGGGTGATATAGCTTCTGGTGAGGGAGATGTCTATGGTGACAAAGGAGGAGACTAAGAGGAGAGTGGATGAGGTGATGGCAGAGTATGGTGATGTGGTGGACATTGGCTTCCAGATGTGGGAGGGGATAACATTCTGGACAGACGATATTGATGTCAGGATTCAGCTAGTGGAGAAGGAGGTCATGGAGAAGATGAGTGACTGGCCCTCAGTGCTGATGTGAGGGGCTTTTGTCTGTAAGGTATCAAGGGTGAAAGGGAGTAAAGAGGAGGAGGAGGACTTGTTGGAGGCTCTGAAGGAGTTGAGTGGTACGTACTGTGGAGAGGAGGGCAAAAGCCTGGAAGCTGTTTGAAGAGTTGATGCATCTAGAGGTCATGGATGGGAAATATGTACATACTGACAGAAGGCAGTGGGAGCAGGCCCAGGGGTGCAAGAAGCAGAGGGAGCTATTGGCAAGTATAACAAGAGGGGTGAAGAAGAAGTTAGTTGGGACTGAGGAGGCTAAAGGCATCGAAGCCAGCATCTGAGCTAGCAAGAGAGGAGAGGAGGTAGAGGCAAATGAGGAAGGAGCTGGAAAGGTGCTGGGCAAGGATCCCTATGCTGATGGTACCTTTGAAGTTTGGGAGCAGGAGTTAGATGGCACCTCTCCCCCACTTATCAGGAGGGGCCCAGTTGGGAAGCAAGGAGCAGCAGAGGATGTGTTGATACAGGGGACCCAGCGAGTTCACTTTGGGGTCCCAGATGTGGCAAAAGGGGGCCAGGTGGTAGTGGTGGGTGAGGACGAGCTAGTGGATATCCCAGAGGAGGAGTGGGATGAGGCTACCAGTGTGGGAGCAGATATCACAATGATGGATGTAGGGCAGCCAGGGACTCCTGGAGGGAGAGAGGTAGGGAACTTACTGTGGATGAGTAAGGTGATGGATAACCTCATGGCTGAGGAGTTGGGAGAAGTTGACCTGTATGTGATACCAGAGGAGCATTGGACATAGATTCTATATAGGGATGGAGTGGTGGAGGCATTGAAGGCAGAGATACTTGTGATTTTCAAGGAGAAGGAGGGATATGTGATGGATGAGGTGAGGGAGGCTGAGTTGGCAATCATTGCTGGTGAGCAGGCTGCCTATTGTTGGGCAGAGCATCATGGGTTGCAACTCTGGCAGGAGGCATACTTGGAATACAGGGAGGACTTTGAGGAAAAGGAGGATAGGGTGATGGTGGAACTTCTGGCTGGGTTGGAGGCAAAGGCAACTGAAGAGAAGGCACTGGCTGTGGAACATGACTTGGACTTGGCACAGGAGGAGCAAAATGTGGATTTGTAGAGGGCAAGATTGATAACCAATATTATACATTATTCCTTATGAACAGTACAACTAGATTTTTTTCTCTGAATGTGAATGGGCTACAGGAATTGAGATGGCATAGGAACATTTTTACTTGGCTTAAGAAATTGGAGGCTGATCTCTTTTTACTACAGGATTTATAGTGTGAGGATGAGAGAGATCAAGTGAAGTAGACTAGAGAATGGGGAGGGGCTACAGCTTGGAATAGTAAAGTGGTGATTCTGGTGAGGAAGAGTAGAGGGGACTTGGGTAGAATTCAGAGCTGGGGGAACCATTTGGTCTGGAGAGATTGGGTGGGAATCGGTGAGAGTTGGCTCCTGTTACTGCCCTACAGTTAGGGGTGAGTGGATTAAGTGGATTAGAGATCTGTTGGAGGAGGGGTTTTTTTGGAAGAAGGCATCAATGTTCTGAGAGAGGACTTTAATATAGTGTGGGATCTACAGCTAGATAGAACTGATGGAGGAAGGAGTACAGGTGGGAGGAGTGGTGGACTGGATAAGTAGGAGGAGGTAGAGAACCTTACCTCCTTAAGAGATATGGGTAGAACTCAGTGGAGTGACAGGAGGGTCTATACACACTGGGTAAATGAACTGGATACAAGGATTGACTGGATTCTGATGGCAGAATATTGGGGTACTGATGTTTGAAGGACTCTGAAGGTAGAGTAGTACCCTTGGTCTGATCACTGGGGGCTATTGGGGCAGGGCCAGTTTGGGGAGAGTGGAGATGGACCTGGACATTAGTACCTTAACTCCTCCCTGCTGGCCAAGAAGGAGTTATGAGACCTATGGATGGAGGATATCCAAGTGAAGATCACCACCTGGATACATGAGGGTTTGTCTGTGGATGTCCAATAGATGAGGTTGAAGGAGGCTGTGAGGGTTTATTGGAGAGGAGCTGGTAGGGAGGCTGGGAGGCAGAGAAGGAAGTGGGTACAGTGTGCTTCTAATAGGCTGATTAGATTGCAGATGGAATCGATTGAGTTGCTTCATTCTGAAGGAGTGGTTGGAGCAGGCAAGATTGGAGGTATTGGAGCTGCAACAAATATTGCAAGCAGAGGAGGAGATTTGTATGAAAGGAATGGCTGCCAGACTAAGGTGGCAGGGGCTTAAGGAGGGAGAGCGGCCCACTAGGTATCTATTAAGGCTTCTCTAAGCTAGGAGGGTGCACCACTGATGGGATGGGGTTTTGGATGCTGAGAGTGATATGGTGCATGATATGCTATAGATCCTGAGAGTACTGAAGGAAAGATGGAGGGGTCTGTGGAGTGAGGAGGAAGGGGGGGCTGATGAAGAGGCAATTGAAGACACACTGGAGGGGTGGGTGCCACTGCAAGTAGAAGGACTAGGTGATTTGACCTTACTGGTCCAAGAGGAGGAGATCCAGAGAGTCCTCACAGCAACTAAGCTAGGGACAGCACCAGAAGAGGATGGTTTACCTTGGGACTTCTGGAAGAAGATAGCAAAGGTTCCTGGAGTGTTAGGAGAGATGGCTGCCCTCTGTGACCATGTCCTTCTGAATGGTAAGTGGGTTGGTGAGTAGGACTTGGGGCTGGTGGCCTTATTGTTCAAAGATAAGGAGAGGAGGGAGGACTGGAAGAACTGGAGGCCAATCATGCTTCTGGATATAGACAGGAAGATGGTGACTAAGGTGATTGTTGCGAGGCTACAGAAGGTTGCCCAACAGGTATTGGGTGAGGAGCAGTGGGGCTTTGTAGGAGGCTGGCTTATCAGGGATAGGACTGCCTGGGTGCATGACATCATTGAGGGGGCCTGGGCTTGCAGATTAGATAGTAGACTGGTCTTTTTAGATCAGAAGAAGACTTATGACTGTGTTTGGTGGGTATGGCTAGGCAAGGTACTGGATAGAATTGGTGTTCCCCCAAGGTTTTGGACTTCTATGCTGAATTTGTTGGAGGGCAGTAGGGCAGTACTATTGTGTAATGGTTACTGGGGTTTGGCATTTCCTTTGAGTAGGGGAGTTCCTCAGGGGGACCCACTGTCTCCTAGTCTTTATGCCCTTTCATTGGAACCTTTGATGGATAGGATTCATCAGAGGGTGGCAGAGCTCTCTATGTATGGTGTGGTGTGGAAGGTGGGGGCCTTTGCGGATAACATGGTGGTTGGACTTGGTTCAGTAGCAGACATTAAGGCACTCAAGGAGATGGTGGAATGGTATGAGGCACACTCTGGGGCAAAACTCAACTAGCATAAGTATGAGACAATGGTGTTAGGGAATGGACTGATAGGAGGGGACATCATTGGAACAATTATCCCCACTGGCAAGGTGGTGTGATATTTGGGCATCTTCCTTTCTGTATATGGATCTGTCTTGTCATGAGTGTGGTGGGAGAGGAGAGTGGCTACTTGGGGAGATGCTCTTAGAGGTTGGGGGGATCGCCACATCTCCCTGGCAAGGCAGGTGTCGATTCTGAATATCTACTGGTTCTCCAAGCTATGGTATGTGGCCTATTATTTAGACTTCCCAGCTTGGGTAGTGATGAGACTGATGAAACTAGTTAGAGATTAGATTTGGGCAGAGAGGAGGTCCCAGATCATTGGGATACTCTTGCAATACTGGTGGTTAGGGGAGGACTTGGTCTTGTGGATTTCCCTAAGTGGCTGTACTGTCTGCAAGCTTAGTGGTTGAAAAGGGCTGTTGAACTACAGAGAGGAGGTTGGGTGCTGCTGTTGCAGAAGGTATGGGAGATGAGGTTCTCCCCTCAGGGATCTTCTGGAGATTTGCTCTCTCTGGTGGGCCTGACTGGAAGCCAATAGCTTCGGTATAAGGACTTCTGGTGGGGGGTGGTGAATGGAGTGCACCAGATAGAACTGTACTGATAAGGCAATGAGGGGGAGGTGCTGTGGGGTCCCACTATGTGGTAATAGGACAGACTCCTTCTAGGGGGTGTTCTACTTGCTGAGTTTGATATTGGTGATGGAGTGGAGTATCAGCAGGGTCTTGGTCAGAATCTTTGGCCAAGTAGTTGACAGGCTATAGGGATTGGTGAGGGGTGGGACTGGGCAGGAGTCTAGTCATAGAGTGCTGAGGTATGGTGGTGGCTTCCTCCAAAGTTCTGGGTAGTATGGTGGCAGATGCTGAGGAGGAATATCATGTTGAATTCCATGCTGGACATCTGGTAGAGGGTGGTCATTTAGATTGTAAGGAGTGTTATAATGTAGGGTAAGTTGGGGGTTATGTACAAATGCCTGAACATTGGCTGAGAGAGTGTGAGGTTCTGGGGGACTTTTGGATAGCAGTAGGGAATCAGCTGGGTGTGGAGAGGAGACTGGATGGAGAGAGAGGTCGCTGGAAGGATTTGAAATCTTGGCTTGTAGGTGGTATGGACAATGGTTGGCTCACTTTAGAGTGGGTGTTAGCAGTATGGGTAGGGTTGGCTGGACATTGGCTCTTTGTCTTCAAGGAGGGGCAACAGATGGGTTTACAGGAGAAGTTGTTAAGGTGGGAGGGGTTGGTGAGAGATCTGCTGACTGGGTGGTGGGTGGGTTGGGGTCCCCAGGGTGGTAAATGTTACTACCTGGTAGAAGAAATCTGTAAACAGAGTGGTGGACAGATGGAGATAGTGTCAGACAGAGTGGTCTTTCATAGAGTAGAGGTGGGAGAGGGGGGGGCCCCTAGGGGGATTGGATAGGGTTGGGAATTGTGTATTATTTAGATAATAGATGGTGTTTTAATAAAGGGAGAAGTCTGAGTAACTAAGAAAAAAAAGAAAAAAAA
>RBNI01001888.1:0-20519 GCA_003990745.1 Jimgerdemannia flammicorona | reverse complement strand
TTTATAGTCACTCGGACTCCATTCCTTTATTAAATCCCATCTATCCCATATAAATACAATGATCCCACCACCTATCCGATCCCCCTAGAGGGTCCCTCTCCCCCTATCCCTTCCCAATAAAAGACCACCTTGTCTAACACTATTGCCACCCTCCCACCACTCTACTCACAGATCCTTGTTACCAAACTGTGTCATCTTCCACCCAGCAGACCCCAACCAACCCACCATCCAGTCAACAAATCCCCCAACAGCTCCTCCCACCATACCACCTTCTCCTGCAGTCCCATCTGCCTCCTCTCCTCAAATACAAAGAGCCAATGATCTGCCAGTCCTACCCACACTGCCAACACCCAGCCTACAGTGAGCCAGCTATCACCCACCCCCCCTACTAGCCGAGATTTCAGGTCATCCCAGCGGCCCCCCACACCAACCAGCCTCTGCTCCACACCCAATCTATTCCCAATTACTACCCAAAAGTCCCCCAATACCTCATACTCTCCTAGCCAATGTTCTGGTATCTGCACCAGGCCCCCAGCCTGCCCCATATTATAACACTCCTCACACTCAAAGCGGCCATTGGCCACCAGATGCCCAGTACGGAAATTCAACATGACATTCCTCTGCAAAACCCGCCACCATACCACCCAGTATTTAGGAGGAAGCCACTGTCGCACCTCGGCACTCCAAGACCAGATACCTGCCCAGTCCCACTCCTCACCGATCCCTGCTACCTGCCAGCCACTCGGCCAAAGATCCAGACCAAGACGCTGCTGACACTCTACTCCATCCCCAATATCAAATGTTTCAAGTAGAGCACCCCCCAGGAGCAGCCTATCCCAACTCCACATACCAGGCCCCCACAATACCTCCCCCTTATTGCCCTGCCAATGCAGGCCAATTCTGTGTGCTCCTTCTACCACTTCCTACCAAAAGCCCTTGAATCTCAGCCACCGAGCACCATTCAGCCCCACCATAGAGAGCAGATCTCCAGAGAACCCTCGAGGGGAGGATCTCATCTCCCACACCTTCTGCAGCAGAGACACCCAACCCCCGCCCTGCAGTTCAGCAGCTCTCTTCAACCACCAGGCTTGCAAGCAGTACAACCACTTGGGGAAATCCACAAGGCCTAGACCCCCCCTGATCACTGGTATTGCCAAAGTGTCCCAACTGATCAAATTAGTTACTCATACTTAGTCAGAAATCACAGACCAACTTGTACAAATATCCCCCAGTTTCTATCCGAAATAAATCAGTTTTAGTTTAGTCCTTGATATAAGAATCAAGTCCCCCACCACATACACACATTCCCCTAAGTCTTAGTAATGACATCTAAGTGACTCTAGTATTTCTGACTAAACTCCAGAAGTCTAGCTAACTTCTGCCAGAACTGTGACTGGTATATAAATCTCCAAAGACTTAAGTAAATCTATTGAATCTGAATTTTAAGACAAATTTAGTCATATATAGTAAAGAATAAGATCCTTGAAAGATAGGGCAAACCAGAAAGATAAGGCACTACTGCTATAACTACTTTTAAGTAATTACTTCCTCAAACTGAAGGCTTCTTAGTACACATTATATACTAAGTCTCTAAGTAATACTTTATTTCTCTAAGCTCCCAAAGGATCTGAGAGAGATAGAAATAAAAGTTATTACAACTTGGTAGCAGTGATTACTAAGTCAAGAAGGCACCAAGAACACACTCCTGAAGTTAGAACAAGATCAACCTTGGACAGGAGTAACCCCTAGAACTAACTATAGATTCTCTAAGATCAAACCCCCAAACTAGAGCCAGAGAAGCCCTTGTTATTAGGACTAAGTAGTACTAGGAAACTACAGACCCAGGGACCCACTAGCTTGTAATTAATCAGACTTATAAGGATCTATACCAGGCTTTTAGGACTTACCACCCAGGACTTAGGAATATAGTCAGCTACCATAGGTTCTATGAACTTCTCTGTAGATATATTGAAACCACTAGGACCCCAGAATCTATTACTACAGCCACTCAGGATTTTCTCACCTCTTGCTATAAGAGAAGCAGCTGCTGAGTGGATTACTTCTAACAGATACCATTACACTCCTACCAAGACCTCACTTTACTACAGACTAGTTGTATACTATGCCTCTGTCATAACTAGGTATGAAAGTGAACAAGCAGGCCATCTATCTTCTACTACTGAACAAGAAGCAGGCTTATCTACTTAGCCAGAATCTGATATTCTCTTTGAAGGATCTAGTTAGTATGAGAATGCACTATCTCATCAGAAAAGGAAGTCAGACCAAGACTTTATAGGTTATCAGTCAGACAATAGTCAATGAGGGATAGTAGGCCTAGAAATTTACCAAAAAACTACAGGTCAAGAAGATAAGACCTCAGAACCAATCCAGCCATCTATACAGAAATTTGGTTTACTATCTCTTACAGGACTCTTTGATCTAATATATGGGAATTAAGTAAGCCCAAGTCATATAGTACTACAACCCTATCAAGTAGAACATCTTCAGGAGAATCTACCCCTACAGACTCACCACCAATAGTCAATACAATAGTAGATACCAATATTACAGCACTGACTACCTAGCTAGCCACACTAGCTAGGATAGTTGGACAAATTGCTGAATAGAACAAGCCAACTAAGACCTTGCAAATCCTAATATTTAGTGGAAAAAATAGTGATATTAAAAACTTTATTAATATAGTTGATATAGATTACCAAATAAACCAATAGAATGACAATTGAGTGTCTACAGGAATGCTCACCAACAACCAGAACAACACTTTTCAACAGTTGTTTGCCACATCAGTAGTATAATAGAAATAGTAGCCATATTCTTCAATAGAACAGTAGCTGAATTCTGACATATCTTGGAACAGTACCTAGTAACCTGAGAAGACTACTCTCAAGTTGTAGAACAAGTATCTGCCAATAACAGACCAGGTTGGGATGACTATAAAGCAGGCCCAGGACTTAAGGCCCTACTACTGACCAAATTCTGAAATATAGCCTACATATAAAAAACTTAAAACAAACTGGCCCAGATGAAGTTCTACAAGAATGATAAGGAGGATCTAGAAACCTTTACTATCAGAATGGATGCCTATCTTAAAACCATTAGACTTACCTATTAGGAAAACAATTTGGCCATCAATGATACTAGAGCCAACCATCTCTTTGCAGCCCTACCAGACTGGCTCACCCAGAAGATTAAGGAACAAGGCCTCCCCCAAGAATGCCCCCACTACTCATAGTGCTTTGCCCAAGTACAAAGAAGAGTCCATGAAATCCTTACTGCTCAGGTCCTATGAAATCCAGAATACAAGAAGGATAACCAAGATAGGAGGAATCCTACCAGAAGGAATAGTCAAAGAAATGATCAAAGAAATGATCAAAGGAACCAGTGAAACCCCAGAGGACCAAGACCTCTCACTGAGGATGAAAAGAAGCAGCTTCATGAAAAAGGATTGTACTTCATCTATAGGAAGGCAGGACATATCTCATTCAAATGTTCTTGGAAGAGAAACAGATCAGGCAAACCCAGTAACCAGAACATTACTATTATTGGAGAAGGTTCAGGAAAGAAGAACTCTGAGAATATCATCAAAGTGCAGAAAATATGGTATAAGGCTACCATCCCCACTAAGGCCCACTCCACTGATGCCAGAGATGATCTCTACAGTAGCCAAGATCTCACTATTCTACCAAGTACCAATGCTATAGTGTGAATAGAAATTGCAATACAAGCTCCCAAAGGTATATATATCTATCTTACTAAGTGAAGCAGTCTAGTCAAAGAATTCAACATTAGGCTAAAAGGAGGAGTAGTTGACCAAGGATTTCCTAATGAAATCTGTATCATCTTGTAAAATTTTAGAGACACTACATTTGAAGTCAAACAGGCCAAAGGATTGCCCAAGCAATTATTGAAGAAATCTATCAAGACCTCACTATTGAAGAAGTCCCCAAACTCCCTCAGACAGACCATGGTAAGAAAGGGTTTGGATTAACTAACAAACCTTATAGTCAAAAGGTTACTACTATAAAGGAAGATGATGAAAACTGGTACAAGAGAATTGCAGATAATTATACATCATGTGGATGATGTCCTTATTCTATCTGAATATACTATATAGAACATACTAGTAAATACCAGGCATGCTGCTTCAAGGTTTTCAAAATTAATTCTGAAAGAAACCAAGCCCAATATACTGAGGAACTCAAACAGGACTACCCTCCTTATAAAGGATGGAGAGAAACTGACTTTGAGGAGACTGATAGCAATTGAGACAACAATTAAGATGAAGAGCTCAATACCATTAAGAAGGAGAACAAGTGCATCAAGTTCACAGGCCAAGTTTACAGACAGAATGTCAATGTCTTGCTTGATAGTAGTGCTACTGGAAACTATATCAGCACCAAGACTGCTAAGAGAATTGGAGCCCAAAGCAGACTAACTACTGAGAAAAGAAGTGTTATCTTTTGTGATGGTAAGACTGCACTACTGACCAAGATCTGCAAAGATCTCTTGCTCAATATTAGCAAATATCAAGAGAAGTTGGACTTCAGTATTATAGACCTCTCAAGATAAGACATTATTCTAAGAAAAGCCTGGTTGACCCAGCACAACCCAGACATCAACTGGAGAATCAATAAGGTTAATCTGACCTATTAAGGCAGAAAGATCACCCTAATACCTCAGGAAGATACCAACTATCAAGGAATTGAAATCATCTCTGCCATCCAAATGAAGAGACTCTTCTGAAAAAAAGGAAATACCTACTTCATCTATACTATATAAGAAGTTACTGAAGCTCTAAGTAGCCAATCCCAACAGAAGCTTAAGAACTATTTGAGGAATTCCAAGATATATTCCAGAACCCTTAAGAACTTCTACCCAAGTACCAAATCCAACATGGAATTGATCTCATTTCAGGATCTAAACCCCCATATAAGAGTATCTATCAACTGGCCCAACCTGAACTCAAGATTGATTGACCAAACTACTGATCCAAGGATATATTGAACTCAGCTGCTCTCCATTTAGAGCCCCTATTCTATTTGTCAAGAAGAAGGATGGCTCTCTGTAAATATGTATTGACTATAGATCTCTTAATAAGATCACCATCAAGAACCAGTATATCTTATCTAGAATTGATGAATTATTACACCAAATCTTCAAGGCTAAGACCTTTTCCCTACTAGACTTGTAAAATAGCTACCACCAGATTCGCATTAATGAGAAGGACATTGAAAAGATAGCTTTCTAAATATGGTTTGGATACTACCAGTTCTGAGTCATGCCTTTTATTTTGACCAATGTACCAGTAATATTCTAGTATCTAATGAATGATATTTTTGGACCACTCCTTAAAATCTGTATCCTTATATATATTGATAATATACTAATCTACAGTGAAACAGTAGAGTTACAATACACCCATCTCAGACAGGTACTAACCCTTCTATAAGAACACTAGCTCTATGTCAAGATGAATAAGTATAAGTTTTATCAAGACTAGATGGAGTACTTAGGACATATCATCTCTACTGAAGATATCAATGTAGACTCCCAAAAAGTATCAAAAGGAGTAAACATCAAGACTGAATAGACTCTCAAATATACTCAGGCTATGGACCACCTCAAAAGACTCCTTACCAAGGCCTTAGTGCTAATTACACTTAACTCTACTAGGCCATTTACTCTGACTACAGATGTCTCTAACATTGTCATTGGAGCAGTACTCAGCCAAGAAGATTGCTCAGTAGCCTACCTTTCCCAAAAGCTTAAGCCAGCTGAAACCTGGTATACTATCCATGAGAAAGAACTCTTGACTATTGTCACTATACTCTAGGAATAACACTATTTCCTTCTAGGACAACTATTTGTAGTCTACACTGATCACTATACTCTGCAGTATATTCATACACAGCCTATGCTGACCCACAGATAAGTCCACTAGATAGAAATCATTACCAACTTTGATATGGAAATCAAGTATATCTCAGATAAACCAACCATGTGGCTGATGGCTTCTCCAGGTATATAGAAGATGAACTTGTCTTTATAGTTAAGGTAATTAGAGACCTCACTTAAATGATCAAGGATGGCTATCAGCAGAACAGCCCTCTGATAAAATTCCTTCAATTCTGCCAAGACCCAGAGGCCAAGATCTCAGAACCTATGAGACAAATGTCCAAGAAATTCACTTACCATTTATCTACAGAGACCATGACAGAGTAGTTGTACCCAGTAATGATACTCTGCAGCTCAAGATTATATAGGAACTCCATGATACTCCTGTGGCAGAACACTTTGATTTCAAGAAGACCTACAATCTCCTCTTAAGAGGTTCTACTAGTTAAAGATAACCAAGGATATCAAAGACTTTGTGGTCTCATATGAGATGTATCAAAGGTTCAAGAGTAGTAACAAGCTACCAGTAAGACTTCTGCAACCTCTGTCTATTCTGAGCCACAACTGAGATCAGATTGCAATAGACTTTATTGTTCAGCTCTCCAAGACCAAGGCAGAATAGGATACCATTATGGTATTCATGAACCATCTAAGTAAACAAGCCCATTTTGCACTCATCAAGACTACTGCCACAGTACCAGAGACTGCTAAAATCTTTCTCAACCAAGTATTCAGGCTATATGACATGTCTAGCACCATTGTATCTAACTGAGATACAAAGTTTACAAGTAGCTTCTAGAAGGCATTCTTCTCTCTTCATGAAACTAAGCTGAAGTTCTCTACTGCCTACCACCCCCAGACTGACAGTGAAACTGAATGAACTAATAGGACTCTCAAACAAATGCTTAGCATCTTCTGCTGTTACAAGCAGAATAATTGGGACAAGTACTTGGCCCATGCTGAGTTTGTCTATAATAATAACTAACAAACCTTTATGAAGAAGACTCTATTCTTTCTGAACCATGGTCAACACCCAAGGACTCTAAGTACTACTGTGAAATTAGTAGTTCTGGCAGTCCAAGATCTGGCCAAGGCTATTTCTGATCTTACCTGAATGATAAGAGATGCTCTCATAGAAGCAAAGGACTATAAGACCAAGTATGCAAACTTGAAATGAAGAGAAGTCTCCTATAACATTGGTAACATGGTTATACATTGAACAGACCACCTTAACCCAGACACTCTAACATACCAACCAGCCAAGAAACTCTATGTTAGAAGAATTAGACTATATAAGATTGTAGAAAATGTCAGCAAAGTTAACTACAAGTTGCAACTTCCCTACAATATTTGAGTACACCTAGTATTCTATATCAGTCAATTAGTACACTACCATAAGAACCCATTCCTGAGTATATAGTTCCACCACCACCCCCAATTAGGATCAATGATCACAAGAAATTCGAAATTGAGAAAGTACTTGACTATAAGGTCTGCAAATATTCCAAAACAGTCAAGCAGTTTTTTCTCATCAAGTGGAAGGGTTACCCCACCCATGACACTATCTGGAAAAAGAAAGAAGCTCTGAAGAATGCATGCAAAGTCCTCCAGGACTATATGGAAACACTCACCCCCTAGCAAAGAAAGGAACTGTAGCTCTAAAAATTAGAGCATATAGCAAACAAGGGAGATATTACATATTTTTATCTGAAATATATAATACTGAACATTGTAGAAAAAAAGAACACTATAATTAATCAATAAGAAGATACTCAGGTAAAGGACAATCTAGCATAGTATAGCAAAATACATTTGAACAACTTTATTTCATACTATCTATATCATCTCTGCTGAATGAAGACAGATACTTTATATGGAACTTAGAAAAGCTGACAATATTGAAACCAATCTAAGTCCATCTGTGTGACAGATATTATTACTAGAAATTGCCTTAGATTATAAGAAATACTATTTCCAAGAGGTTTGAACCCCCAGCTGCAACAATGAGAGCCCTCACCCTAGACCAAAATGGCCAGTCCTCACAAATGTACCAATCAGACAAAAAAAAAGAGGACTAAGATCTGTCAATCCTATATAACTACAACTACAAGTAGTGATATCTTTGAAATCAGAATTTTCTCATAATCAGCATATGCTTTGCTTACAGCAATAAGTTATACATTTTGCTGGAAAGCATGATTAAAAGAAGGTTACACTAGACAGGTGAATAAGTATAAATATCCAAAGTAAGAATATTCTATAACTCTTATCTCCCTCTCCTCATAAAGAAAAGACAAGATAAGAATATCTGCTATCTACTGCCAAATGGCTTGCCATAGCTAGTCCCTCCTAAGCCAGGTAGACCACCTCTTTGGACATATCTAGGTTGTTATCTAAGAAAGGAACTGCTGCTCCAAGACCCTTAATCTCTCCAGCCAGGACCTAGAACATTATGTTCTCAACTGCTATAAAGTCATTAAAAGAGCTTATCTTGCTACCAGCTGCTTAGATATCTGGTACAAATATGAAATCAGCCATCAACTCCTCCAATATACAAAGGACCTACCTACTAACTAGATCTCAGACTGGTCCTACCTGGATAGGCACAAGTAAAGACTTACTAAGAAGGTCTATCAAATTATATGCTATATACCCTTTGTAATTCCCAACCTCAACTATATCTAACTAAAGAATTTTCAGAACCTCTTCTTCTCTGAGGTTGATGAGCTAGAGATCAAGATAGCTCAAGAAGCCAACTCCTGGATTACTCTCAAGTCTACTGACTGTGAATTCTACTGGAGCCTCCTCCTGAATGACAATTTAGACTAATGGCTCTAAGGTCTCTCTGACCTCTTTGAAGGACCACCCATTTGAATAGATATCCTCAGGTAATGAGGATCAAGAACCCTATGTAATAACTCTCACTTCTACCCCTCTCTTATCCTTTAGATAATTAGGAAAGTGGACTATTACTTAGGGACTTAGTATACAATGTTTACCAAGAAGCCTTCAGTTTGAGGAAGCACTTACTTATAAGTAGTTATAGTAGTAGTATCTTCTATTTCAAAGGTCTTTCTCTTTTGCCCTATTTTGAGGGTCTTATTCTTTATTGTGCACAGACTGAATTTATCTTGGAATTCAGGTTCAATGGGTTTACTTAAGTCTTTGGAGATTTATATACTGGTCTCAGTTCTGGTAGAAGTTAGCTAGGCTTCTGGAGTTTAGTCAGAAACACTAGAGTTACTTAGGTGTCATTACTAAGACTCAGGAGAATGTGTGTGTAGAGGGGAGACTTGATTTTTGTATCAAGGACTGAACTAAAACTGCTTTATTTCAGATGAAAACTGGGGGGTATTTATACAAGTTGGTCTGTGATTTCTGATTAAGTATGAGTGACTAATTTGGTAACTATAATGAGATTTGTGATCATGACCTTTGTCAGATAGTTTTTGACAAAACAACTTTATGATCAGGACCTCAATTACTAGGCAATGATCAGCTGCTGTGGCAACAGTTGTTGTGGCATCAATTGTTGGAGATAAGCTGGATATTGTTTTTCACATCATTTTCACATCATTTGTCATTCATCATTCATAATATTGTATGTCGTGCTTCACTTGTATGATGATGTCATCACTTGCTGGATCATGTGATCACTTGTCACATCTTGTCTATTCACTCGTTCATTCTATTATATCCTTTCCTTCTTAGAAATCAACATCCTCATTTATTTGGAAATTGAGAACCAGGAGAGAGAATGGTGAAGAATCAGAGTTGTTGCTATTTTCTTCAGTAGCAGAGGGGGTGGTTACTGATGGCTCACTTTCCAGGGTAGAGAAGTCAATGAGGTCTGCAAATGGTTATTGCATTGGGATAGGTACTGGTATAGGGGTTCTCTATCTGATGTGGTTGGGACTATCTAAGTAGAGTTCTTGATCCTCATGTCTAGGAATATCCATTTGGATAGGGGGTCCTTCAAAGAGATCAGAGAGGCCTTGGAGCCATTGGTCTGGGTTGTCATTCAGAAGGGGGCTCCAGTGAGGCTCGATGTCAGTAGACTTGAGGGCAATTCAAAAGTTGGCTTCTTGGGCAACCTTGATTTCTAGAGCATCAACCTTGGGGAAAGAGAGGTTCTGGAAGTCCTTCAGTTATATATAGTTGAGGTTGGAGATCACAATGGAAGCATGGCACATGATTTGATGAACTTTCTTAACAAGTCTTTGCTTATGTCTATTCAAGTGGGTCCAGTTAGAGACTTGGTCAGTGGAGAGGCCATTTGTATGTTGCAGAAGCTGGTGGCCAATTTCATATTCATGCCAGATCTCTAGGTGGCTGGTGGCAAGATAGGCCCTTTTGATAAGTTCATGGCAGTTAAGGACATACTATCCCAGGTCTGGGCTAGAGAGGTTAAGAGCCTCAGAGTGGTGGTTTCTTCCTTGGATAGCAACTTGAATGTGTCCAAAGAGGTGGTCAACCTGGCTTGGGAGAGGCTGGCTATAGCAAGCAGTTTGGCAGTTGGTAGCAGGCATTCTTATCTTGTTTTTTTCTTAGTGAGGAGAGGGGGATAAGAGTTGTGGGGTATTCTTACCTTGGGTATTTATACTTATTCATATATCTGATATAACCTTTCTTCAGTCATGCTTTCCTGCAAAATGTGTGACCTGTTGCTGTAAGTGGGGCATATGATGGTTACATGAGAAAGTCTTGATCTTCAAGATATCATCACTCATAGTTGTAGTTACATAGGGTTAACAGGTCTAGGTCCTCTTTTTTTTTGTCTGGTTGGTGCATTTATAAGGACTGGCCATCCTTATCTAGGGTGAGGGCTCTCATTGTTGTGGCTGGGGGTTCAAACTTCTCAGAAATAGACTTTCTTGTAATCTGAGGCAATTCCTAGTAACAATATCTGTCATATGGATGGACTTAGACTGGTTTTGACACTGTCAGCTTTCCTAAGTTCCACATGAAGTGTCCATTATCATCCAGTGGAGATGATACAGATGGTGTGAAATAGAGTTGTTCAAATACATTTTGCTGTACTATACTAGATTGTCCTTTGCTCAGGCATCTTCTTATTGGTTACCTATAGTATTCCTTTTTGCCACAATATTTGGTATTATATGTTTTTGGATAGAATATGTAGTTTACTTCTGTTCACTATATGCTCTAATTCTCAGAGCTGTAGGTCCTTCCTTTGCTGGGGAGTAAGTGTTTCCATATAGTCCTGAAGAGCTTTGTGTGCATTCTTCAGAGCTTCTTATTTTTCCCAGATAGCATCATGGGTGGGGTAACCCTTCTACTTGATCAGGAAAAACTGCTTGATAGTTTTGGGATATTTGTAGACCTTGTAGTCAAGTACTTCCTCAATTTTGAATTCCTTGTGATCATTGATCCTAATTGGGAGTGGTGGTGGAACTATATGCTTAGGGAATAGATTCTCATAGTAGTCTACCAATTGGTTGATATGGAATACTGAGTATACTTGGATATTGTGGGGAAGTTGCAACTTGTAGTTGACTTCACTGACTTTTTCCACAATCTTGTATAGTCCAATTCTTCTAGCACAGAGTTTCTTGGCTGGTTGTTATGCTAGAGTGTCTGGGTGGAGATGATCTGTTCCAAGCATGACTATGTCACCAATGTTATAGGAGACGTCTCTTTGCTTCAAGTTCACATACTTGATCTGGTAGTCTTGTACTTCTATGAGGGCATCTCTTGTCATTCACATAAGGTCAGAAATGGTCTCAGCCAGATCTTGGGCTGCTGGGACTATTGATTTTGCAGTAGTACTCAGATTCCTTGGGTATTGACCATGGTTCAGGAAGAATGGAGTCTTCTTCATAGAGGTTTGCTGACTATTGTTGTAGGTAAACTCAGTATGGGCTAGGTACTTATCCCAATCATTTTGCTTGTAACAGTAGAAGATACTAAGTATCTGTTTGAGAGTCCTGTTGGTTCGCTCAGTTTGGCAATTAGTCTGAGGGTGGTAGGCAGTAAAGAACTTCAGCTTGGTTCTATGAAGAGAGAAAAATGCCTTCCAGAAGTTGCTCATAAACTTGGCATCCCAGTCAGATACAATGGTGCTAGGCATACCATATAGCCTGAATACTTGATTGAGAAAAATCTCAGCAATCTCCAGTGCTATAGCAGTGGTCTTGGTGGATACAAAATAGGCTTATTTACTTAGGTGGTCCATAAATACCATGATGGTATCCCATCCTGCCTTGGTCTTGGGGAGTTGGACAAGAAGTCTATTGCAATCTAATTCCAGTTGTGACTCAGGATTGGCAAGGGTTGCAGGAGTCCTGCTGGTAGCTTGTTACTACTTTTGAACCTCTGGCACATCTCACATGAGGCCACAAAGTCTTTGATGTCCTTAGTCATCTTTGGCTAGTAGAACTCTCTTAAGAAGAGGTTGTAGGTCTTTTTGAAACCAAAGTATCCTACTGCAGGAGTATCATGGAGTTCCTGTATGATCTTGAGTTGCAGAGTATCATTGTTGGGTACAACTACTCTGTCATGATCTCTGTAGATAAGTCCATCATGGTAAGTGAATCTCTTGGACATTTGCCTCATAAGTTCTGGGACCTCTGCCTCTGGATCTTGGCAGAATTGAAGGAATTTCATCAGGGGGCTATCTTGCTGGTAGCCATCCTTGATCATCTGGGTCAGATCTCCAATTATTTCAACTATGAAGACAAGTTTATCTTCCATATACCTGGAGAAATCATCAGCCAATGGTTGATTTTTCCTGAGATATACTTGATTTCTATATTGAAGTTGGCAATGATTTCTATCTAGCAGGCTTGTCTGTGGGTCAGCATGGACTGTGTATGAATATACTACAGGGCATGGTGATCAGTGTAGGCTACAAATGGTTGTCCTAGGAGGAAATGGCATCATTCCTGGAGTGCAGTAATAATGGCCAGGAGTTTCTTCTCATGGGTGATATACCAGGTCTCAGCTAGCTTGAGCTTTTGGGAAAGGTAGGCCACTGGGTAGTCTTCTTGGCTGAGTACTGCCTCAATGGCAATGTTAGAGGCATCTGTAGTCAGAGTGAATAGCCTGGTAGGGTCAGGTGCAATTAGCACTGGGGCCTCAGTAAGGAGTCTCTTGAGGTGGTCTATAGCCAGAGTACATTCATAGGTCCATTTGGTTTTAATGTTCACTCCTTTATAGGCCAGGCTGGTCAGTGGGGTTACAATAGTAGAGTATCCTTAGATGAACCTTCAGTAATAACTGATAATACCCAGAAAGTACTGAAGTAGCTTGAGGGTAGTAGGAATGGAAATATTCTTGGGGGCTGATACCTTTCGGGGGTCCACATTGATACCTTCAGCAGAGATGATATGTCCTAGGTACTCAATCTGGTCTTGATAGAACTTATATTTGCTCATCTTGGCATAGAGCTGGTGCTCTCACAGAAGAGTCAGTACTTGTCTGAGGTGGGTGTAGTATAGCTCTACTGTTTCACTGTAGATTAATATATCATCAATATATACAAAGACATAGAAGTTGAGAAGTGGTCCAAAGATGTCATTCATCAGATACTGGAATATTGCTGGTACATTGGTCAAACCAAAAGACATGACTCGGAACTGGTAATGTCCAAACCATATTTGAAAAGCTGTCTTCTCAATGTCCTTTTCATCAATGAGAATCTGGTGGTAGCCATGTTGTAAGTCTAGTAGAGAAAAGGTCTTGGTCTTAAAGATTTGGTATAGCAACTCATCAATCCTAGGCAAAGCATACCAGTTCTTAATGGTGATCTTGTTGAGGGCTCTATAGTCAATACACATTCACAGAGAGCCATCCTTCTTCTTGACAAATAGAATAGGGGCTCCAAATGGAGAGGGGCTGGGTTCAATGTATCCTTGGGCCAGTAGTTTGGTCAACTCATCCTTGAGGGTCTTGAGTTCAGGTTGGGCCAGTTGATAGATACTCTTATATGGGGGTTCAGATCCTGAAATAAGGTCAATTCTATGTTGGATTTGGTGCTTGGGTGGAAGTCCTTGAGGATCTTGGAATACATCTTTGAAATCTTCAAATAGTTCTTGAGCTTCTGTTGGAATTGGGCCACTTGTAGCTTCAGTGACTTCTTATACTGTGCAGATAAAATAAGTGTTTCCCTTTTTTTGAGAGAGTCTTTTCATTTGAATGGTAGAGATGATTTCGATTCTTTGGTAGTTGATACCTTCCTGGGGTGTTAGGGTGATCTTTCTGCCCTCATGGGTCAGGTTAACCTCATTGGTTCTCCAGTTGATATCTGAGTTGTGCTGGGTCAACCAGGCTTTTTCTAGAATAATATCTTATCCTGAGAGGTCTGTAATGCTGAAGTCCAACTTCTTTTGATATTTGCCAATCTTGAGCAAGAGATCTTCACAGATTTTGGTCAATGGTACAGTTTTACCATCACTAAAGGTAACACTTCTTTTCTCTGTAGCTGGTCTGCTTCAGGCTCTAATCCTCTTAGCAGTCTTGGTACTGATGTAGTTTCCAGTAGCACTACTATCAAGCAAGACATTGACATTCTGTCTGTAGACTTGGCCTGTGAACTTGATGCAACTGTCCTCCTTCTTGATAGTATTGAGCTCTTCATCCTCATTATTGTCCCAATTGCTTTCAGTCTCCTCGAAGTCAGTTTCTCCCCATCCTTTACAAGGAGGGTTGTCTTGTTTGGGTTCTGTAATAGAATGAACAAATGAGTGAACAGATGGGACATGACAAGTGATCATGAACGATCACATAACCCAGTGGGTGATGATGTCATCATATGAATGAAGTATGATATACAAATTATGAATGATGAAGGACTTCTTTTGCTCGAACCATTCAGAGCAAGCTAAGCTACACAGACATCTTTTTGTGATAAGCAACACATTTTCAAGTTTTCCCATTGTCTATTCTGATGTACAAGGTGCAGCAGGAGTCTAGCTATAGTTTACAACAAATCTCGTCTATTTCAGTGGAGTTTTCGTCGAATGGCGACCCAGAGTTCATCAAGCTCTGAGCATTTGGAGAGAAGGAGACCTGGTCTGGGTCTCCCCAAGAGTTTCATGGTGACTGTTAGAGCTGGTGTAGGGACACAAGGTGGTCAGGGGAGACAGGCTGACATTGAGAGTTGGTACACGGTGATGGGGGGCAGGAGGGCTACTACGAGGCCCATGGGGGTAGGGCAAGGGGGATGTTGTGTTGATAGGGGTAGGAGTCAGGTGACTGGCCAGGTGATGGGTCAGGTGACTGGTCAGGTGTCCGCTGGGGGCCAGGGGTCTGGAAGTGGTGTGGCTGGGACTGGTATTCCTGGAGCTGGGCCAGTGGCTGAGGTGACTGTAGGGGTTTCAGAGAACAAGAAGAAGGCAACAATGGCAGCCCACTCTGGTGAACTGGTGGTGCATCCCTTCTTCCACAAATCGGTTTCGACATGGGCTATATCAGCGAATTTTTTAGGGCTGGGGATGTCTGCTAGGGAGGTCCTGCAGCTAGTGGGAGAGGAGATTGCAGGGGCAGAGTCACTGAAGTTCATCCCATCAGCTGAGGCAGTTGAGATAGGATTTATTGAGGAGGAAGAGATGGTGAAGGCCTTGGAGAAAGGGCTGGTTGTCAAGAGCATCAAGGTGGGCATGGCAAGGTGCCTGAGGTGGGACCTCCAGGCAGTGTGACTGGTGATTGAAGGGCTGCCGACATTGGGGAGACAGGAGATCAAAGGAATGGTGGTGGAGGCACTGGGGGCTTTTGGCGAGATGGTTGACTTTGGGTTCATGTTCTGGGAGGGGACCAAGCTGAGGAATGGCAACTGCGAGGTGATGGTGAGGCTGGAAGGCAAGGAGGCCATGGGGCAAGGGAGGGACTGATCAGAAGTAGTTCGTATTGGAGAGCAGGAGTGCAAAGTGTGGAGAAGGAAGGGTTCTGAACAGGAGGAGGAGGAATTGCTGATCGCTCTGGAGGAGAGAGAGGCTGCGAAGGAATTGTGGAAGAGGAAATGGGAGGAGTTTGCCAAGGACTGGATCTGGATTCCGACGAATAAGAGGAGGAAGAGGTGGTGAAGGGCAAACTGGGAGTGCCTGCAGACCGTCCTTCAGGGCTCGAAAAGGGAGGAAGAGAAGAGAGCAGAGACAGCCAAAAGTCAGATGGAAGAGATGGAGATGGCTGAGGTGTCCTTTTCACAACTAGGGGGTGTGGAGAACTCCACTCATGCACCAGTAAAGGGAAAGTGGGCTGACAAGGAGGAGGCAAATGCTGGGGGCTTTGAGGAGGTCATCGAGGTGATACCAGAGACCCAGTTGGAGGATGTTTGCATGGCAGGAGCAGCAAATGTTCATTGGAAATACCCAGAGGCAGGTGAAGTAGTTTGGCTGGAGAAGGGTACTGAGGAGGACAACCTGGTAGATGTGGCTTCTGACATGTCGGCGGATAGAGAGATGCTGCAGGAGCTGAGTAGGACCCCGAGGCCAGCCACCCCTGGGCCTATGGTGATGACAGCAGATGACTGGTATCAGGCAGTGCTCAAGGAACTTATGGAGGAGGATATCAAGGAAGTGGATGTATTTAATGGATCACAGGAGGCCTGGGAAGGGTTCCTCAATGTGGTATTGCAGGGGCCGAAGTTGGTGATGGCGATGGTGGCAGTGCTTCTGGATGATGAAGGGTATGAGGTAGATGAGGACCATATGGCTGACATTAGGAAGGTGGTATCAGAGCGAGTGGATGCCTTCTGCAGTGGTGTGAATAGAGCCTGTATTTGGAGGGCTATTTGTGAGGAGCGTATGGCAATTATCTGTGGTAGGGCTGAAAAGGTGGTGGCAATTCCAGTTGAACTTTAAACATTTTTATTCATAATGATGAACAGTCTATGTATATTATCATTAAATGTCAATGGTTTGCATGATGGAGTGAAGCAAAGGTGACTATTTCGGTGGCTGAAGACCAGGAGGTATGATGTGGTGTTTCTGCAGGATGTTCAGGCCTATGGGGAGCAAGATTATGAGGAGTGGAGTAAGGAATAGTTTGGTAGCACAGGGTGGAATGAGCAGGTGAGCATCTTGGTTGGCTTGGGAAAAGGAGAGCTGAAGGAGGTTGAGGTATATGGTGATCGATTGGTCTGGGGGAGATTGAAAGGAGGAGTTGGTGATGGGCTGGTGGTTGGCTCTGCATATCTGCCAGTGGTTGGCAGAGAGCGAAACCAATGGGTGGAGGATTGGCTGGATTGGGGAGGATGAGATGAGATTGGGCTGGACATTCTAGGAGGGGACTTCAATATAGTGCATGACAGGACACTAGACAGGTCTGATGGTGGAGGCGGTGTGGCAGTTTCTACAGGGCTCTCACGATGACTTCAAGTTGAAAAGGAGATGGGATTGGTTGATGGAGTATGACAACGTCAAAGTGAGAAGTCAGGACCATTTACTAGGTAGCATCCAGTCAGTGAGGATTTGATTGGCACTAGGATTGACTGGATTCTGGTGGCAGAATGCTGGGGCAATGTTTTGGATTCAACAGAGGTATGGTGGTGTCTCTGGTCGGATCACTGGGGTGTAGAGGCAAGTGGGAGATTCCAGGCGGCCAGTGGTGGTGTGGGCAGATGGTGACTTAATGTGGCGCTACTCAAGAGACAGGTAGAGTGGAACCAGTTTGTTACAATCGCAAGACTGGAAGTGGCATGGTGGAAGAACAGTGGCCAGTCAATAGTACAGTGGTGGGGGAAATTTAAATATCTGGCAGGTGCCTATTGGCGTGATGTAGGAGAGGTAGCTGGAAGGGAGCAGAAGGATAGAGAAAGGAGAGTAGAGCAGGGGCTTCACTGGCAGCTGAGACTTCTGGAGGGAGAGAACTACTCAGGGGAACTTCACTCCCTGTTGGTCAAGGAGGTAACTGAATTGCAGTCAGAATTGAAGGCTGCAGAAGATAGAGTGGTGGATGGGTTGCTGGCAAGATTGCGAGTGAAGCAGTTGGAAGAAGGAGAGTGACCCATCAAATACTTATCTGGAATCTTGAAGGCCAGGAGAGTGCAGCACAGCTGGGCTTCAGTGTTGCAAGAGGATGGGACAGAGGTGACTGAGATCACAGATATGCTTGGAGAGATTTCTGGCCGATGGTGTATCCTTTAGCAGGATGATGGAGGGCTGGTGGAGGGAGAGGCAGTACTGGAGGACAATAACAATTTGGTGGGTGGCTGGCCAGTAGTGGCAGAGCCTGTGATTGGTGGGGTAGTAATGGGTAGGGTGACCCTTGAAGAGGTGTTGGAGGTTCTGAGGAAAGTGCAGGTGGGTTCATCACTAGGAGAGGATGGACTGCCGTAGGAGTTCTGGAAGGAGTTTCAAATTGAGTTTGGGGTATGGCTCGTGGAAATGGTAAACTTTACACTGGAGGAAGGCCACTGGATTGGCAATGGCTCCTTAGGGCTAGTCTCTCTGCTCTATAAGGAGAAAGGGGACAGACGGATGTAGCAGAACTGGAGGCCAATTATGTTACTGAATATAGATAGGAAGTTGGTCTCCAAGATTCTGGCAGGGAGAATGCAACATTGGATCAGCCGATTGGTGGGTGATGAACAGCGAGGGTTTGTGAAGGGGAGACAGATTCGAGACAGCACAGCCTGGGTGCAAAATGTTTTGGAGAGTTGTAGAAGCCAGCAAGTAGATGGACAAATGGTGTTCTTGGACCAGGAAAAGGCATATGACAGGGTGAGGTGGAATTACTTGGAGGCGGTTCTATGGAAGGCCAGGTTTGGCATGGAGGAGGCTCAAAAGCTGATGGGTTTGGTGCGAGATTACTGGGCTGCAGTGTTGATGAATAGGTGGAGTGGTCCAGAGTTTCTCTTAGGGCAAGGTGTGCCACAGGGGGATCCCCTTTCACCCCTGCTTTATATTTTATCTTTGGAACCCTTGTTGGCATGGCGGAAGGGAAGGCTTACTAGGTTGAAGATGGGAGAGGTGGTCTGGAAGCTGGGGGCCTTTGTGGATGATATAGTGGTAGAGTTAGGCAGTGTGAAAGATGTGGCAAGCTTGCAGAAAGGAGTAGGACAGTATGAGATATTGGTGGGGGTGAAGCTGAATTGGGGCAAGTGTGAGACCATGGAGCTTAGAGCTGGCTTGGGGGAGAATGGACATTTTGGACATTTAGTTGGCCCTGGGGAGGCAGTTCGATATTTGGGTATCTGGTTCTTGGTATATGGGACAGTTCTACTGAAAGAGTGGTGGTGTAGATTGATACAGAAGTGGGAGAATGCCTTGGTGGGCGGGTCTGGGAGAGGTTTTTCTCTGGTTGGGAGGGTTGTTGTCTTGAATGTATATTGGTTACCGAAGCTGTGGTACTTGGGGTACCACCTGGACTTTCTAGGATAGGTGGTATAGAAACTGAAGAAGGTGGTCGAAGGATGGCTTTGGCAGAGAAAGAGATCACAGATTAGTTGGGAGATAATGGTGACACTGAAGACAGATAGAGGTCTGGGGCTAGTGGACTTTAAAAGGCAGCTGAAGGCACTTTGGGGCTGATGGGGTTGTCAAATAGCAGAATTAGGAGGAGAGAGCTAGAGCAAACTGGCTATAGACAACTGGGAAGTTAGATTCTGCCCCCAGAGTGAGGTTCAGAAGGATATGCAAGGTTTGCTCCAGGTTGGGAAGGTTGACAGGTTGTGCTATCAGGGATTCTGGTGGGGCATTGTGGAAGCTTGGCTAGCAATGGGGCTCATGGGCCCAGACCCTGGTGAAGAAGAGGAGGACCCAGAACTACGATAGTGACATCTTGGTGGGATTCATATTGGTGGTCGCCCGTTGGTAGAATACTCTTTAACTGGGATGATGGAGTGGATCTGGATGGGTCTGCTGGAGAGGTGGCTAGTTGGTTGGCAGAAGGCTGGGTTTGGAGAAGAGTGAGAGTGGAGTCAGATTTGGGGTTGGGGGACCTCGCTGCTCAAGGTTACCCCACCCAAGTTCTGGGTGGTATGGTGGCGATTTTTGTGGAGGAATGTCATACTGGGGTACAGGACAGGGTGGATGGTGGAGGATGGTGTAAAGGAATGTGAGTGGTGCTGTGAACTGGATGGAGGAGTAGTGCAGACACCAGAGCATGTTCTGGCAGCTTGTCCAGAGGTTAAAGGATTTTGGTGGACATTGGAAGGATATTGGGAGGAAGAGAGTGAGCAGGCAGGGGGTCCCACTTGTCAGGTGGTCAAGCGTCGACTGGTGAGAGAAATTGGGGACATCTGGGGAGGCCTGGGTTGGATTATCAGTATCTGGGTACTTATGGCAGTACACTGGCGATGGGTGTTCGAGAGAGATCCATGGATGGGAATTAGAGAATTGGTGGAGCAGTGGAAGGGGCTCCTCTTGGAAGTAGTGCAAGGGTGGTGATATCAGGGGAAGAGGCACTAGTTGGGGGCCATGAAGAAGGTGTTAGACATTGTCCAGAGGAGTCAGGAGCACCTCATACTTGGTGAGAAGGGGGTGAGGTGGAAAGAAGGTGTAGGCTGAAGGGTCCTTTCTTGTATTATTATTAGGAGTCAGTTGAAGGATTCTATGTTGGTATATTTATGATACTAGTAGTGATTTGTGGTTTTTGTTATTGTATTAGATAGTCCGTAATAAAGGAGTCCAAGAGACTATAAA
>RBNI01001887.1:0-20521 GCA_003990745.1 Jimgerdemannia flammicorona | reverse complement strand
AAAAAAAAAAAAAAGCTGAGAAATAGAGATAAGAATCACTACTACTATTGAGTGTCTTTGGATGTAGCAAGAATATGTATGAGCTAGGACATCACCTCTACTAAGAATTCACACAAGCCAGCTTTTAAGAAATTGTAGATACTATAGATATAGATAGATATAAATAGAAACTGGCCAAAAGTATCTACCAAATCTTCTGGCATATACTCTAGACTATTTTAAATCTAAAATATATCAAAGTCTCTAATATCTAAGAATTGATAAGCTGCTGTATAGACTCTCTTGAGGAAATGGTTGCAGAAGTAACTCAATCTACTATGTATTATAGTCAAGAGTGATGAGGCTCAAGACCTTTGGAACCTCATCCTAAAGAACAATCTAGACTAATTCATTTATGATCTGAATGTACTATTTCAAGGCCCTCCCTTAAGAGTCCACTATCTTCAGAATTTCACAGATATTCTCTATCTTGTAAATGATCTCACCATTGACTAGAGGCCTCAAGAGCAGAACAATCTTATATTCTTTAATAATATCACCCCCTCAGACAACTTGGAGAATGTTGACAACCTGCTTATTTTATTAGAAGATAATGTCAACAACTTCCTTTCCACACTCCTAGAGCCCACTACTGACTTCAGCACAACTGTGGAGGATGCAGAAAATGATTTGGCTAGACTTACTGAAGAAAATGAGAAAGAGAATAAGAATGATATAAGATGCATAAAGATGGCTCTATTAGGCAAATTGAGTAAATTAGTTAGTTGTACAAATAGTGACTATATATTAACTAGCCAAATTCATCACAAATATAAAATTAGCTTTATCTAGTTAGTTAGTCATCTGAATTCCAAAAGTATACTAAATAGTATCTTCTAGTAATTATGAGTTATAGCTAATTACCTAGCCTTATTCTTAGCCTGAAAGTTGTATAAATATCCCCTGATCTGTAGTAAATAAACCTCAGTCAATTAGTTCTGAAAGATAAGAGAAGTCAAGTATAAGAACTTTGGAAGAGACTCCAAAAGCTGAAGGAATTTACTCTTGCTACTGCTATTATGAAAATTGGATATAAGATCACTGAAATCAAGATATAAGTCAAGACTGCTTCATTCAAGATACAAGTCAGTTTGAGTTTAAAGTAAAAAGGATTATAGAGAAACCTACTGCCTCCAAGAGATTGAATAATTCTAAGAAACAAGATATGTAACTAGAGCAATAACTTCTTGAGGTTTGAGTTGAAGAATCTCTCTTATTATAAAATTCAAGACCACTATCAGAAATGACCACCATTAGAATACAAGACCCTAAAAAATATCAGAATGCCACTAGGAAATATAGAGAATCTGTGAAATGATCTCCAGGAAGCTCCAGAACAACCCACTGCCACTATAAAAATTAGATATGAGATCATGGAAATCAAGATCAAGACCAGAATTCTTAATTAATGCCACCTCAAAAATTGGATACAAGACCTAGGAAATATCAGGAAACTCACCGGGAAACTTGGCCAAGGATACCAGAATAATCACCAATCCGCCAGGAGACAATAAAGTGCCGCCAAGAAACATAGAGAATCCGCGACATATGTTCTTTAACCTCGAACATCCAGTCATGTGACCAATGACTTGAGACATGCAAACCACAACTCGGACAAATCGAATAGCAGTTAAAGTGAACATTGAGCCAGAATATTTTTAGTAGAAGAGATAAACCGCATATAAATAACCAGTGGCACATTGAGCCATGCAATTCAACAAACATCCATACAAATCGCACGCCACAGTAGATAAGAATCTTATAGTCAGATAGAATATAAATATGTAAGAGACTTATAGTTATAAAATATATAAAAGTTAATAAATTTCTAATTGACTAGTAACTCTTGATAATATATCTCTATCTAAACATAAGCCTCTCAAAGAAATTTCCGTCATTACTTGAGTTGCATATTTAACACTTCAGAAATGCCATTAAAAAAATTACCTTATAACAAATTTAATCAATTGAAGAAATATGGACTTCGAATAAATATGGCGAATTTCAATATTCAGAGGTTGGTACACTCAGCGGCACTTCTTGAGGCCCTGAAGAAGCGGTGTTTCGATTGTGTCGCAACAAGTTTCCCAACAACATTTAATTTATGTTTGAACGATCGCTACTGTGGAAGTGACCATTTGAGCACCATCTGAATTTATATGGTCTTTATTTAAATAGTAAACTCTGTTGTATAAATTGTAATGGATATATTAAAGATGTTGAAGATATTTTTAAGAAAATATGTGGATATATGACGTTCATTGCATATTGTCCTTGTGGTGGGGTTAGAATATTCGTTCATGCCAATGGCCAATCGATAGGCTGTTACTCATATTTTCCGAATAGTTCTACAATTCATAGTGTGGAAAATTTCCAAGCCAGCTATAATGATAATGGTGTCTTACACATCGGTCTTGGCGTCCTTTTCAGTGCCATTGTTAAGAAGCACCTTTACCATCTCATCTCATAGCTGGGGAGAATTTCATCGGAGAATATTTGACGTTCGTTGAATTAGGCTCCAAAGAGGTGTTTTCAAATAAGTTCCAAGCGCGTTCTTGACGGAGGTATTCATGTGACGGAAGCAATCTCGGGTTTCATGTTGCAGCGAGAGAAGTGTGATTATAGTGAGTTCTGTCGTTGCTGGTGCGGAGGTTTATTAATCTTGGGGAACTTGGAAAATAATAGGATTGACGATGACGCAGAATTTGATAACATCGACATTATTGATGTCGGAAATGTAAGAATAAGCCACGCGTCACTGGATAATGAGTTGCAAACCCTAACAATGCATTGGAACAAAAAGATACTTCAAGGCAAATCCGATTTGATTAATATTTTTGGCTTTAAAGCAATTCGATATCCTGTCAAGCCGGTAGCAATTAATTGGATCACAAGATTAAAGTTGATGCTTGTAAAGGAATATCATTCAAACTAATCTTAAAAAAAGTGTTATTGAGTCTACTTAGGTAATCTATAAATTGGTAAAATTTTCAAATGATTATTCCAACTAAGTCCTGGAAAGTAAAGCGAAAAGTCAATTTAAGAATTTAACAAACCATTTACAAAATAACATTAGTTTGTATAACATCTTAAAAATGATTATTCCGGAAAAGTACTGGACAGTAACACCAAACTTAAACTCAAAAACTATACCAAACAGAACCCAAAGATCAAATTCAAACCACATATATACGATGCACATATATATGCATATCGCCGATAAAAACGAAAGTGCAGTAGCCCCTTTCTCCACTGGAAAGAGCACAAAAAATAAATGGACCGACCCCGCCCGTTGGCAAAAAATAGAGAATATCGTAAACGGGGCGGTTAACAGGGGAATGATGACGACGGTTAACACCGGAAGGATGATGGCGATTAGCACTTTCCACACAAGCAGAAAAATAATAATGATCGCCGCACCGTACGCCACGTTGGTAGGGAGGATATGATCTCGCGGGAGTAGAAAGGTTGCCCGATCCATATACATTTTCGGAACAGTGGACATAAAAACCCTGACCTTTCCACTGTACGGACTCCGCACAATAAGAAGGGGTATTATACCGAAGGGGAATATTATCGTGATGCAGTAAATCGCGAGGGCGATGCACGTGGGAGCAAACAGCGCCCCGATTATTATGCGGGCGTAGAGTTCTGGAGGTCGAGGCACACTGCCACTGGTCTCTGATAAAATAAGATAGTGCTAAGAGTTTTTTTTTCTTTTTTCCAGACATGCATAAATATACTTTATGATATATAAATTTGCATACCTTGCTGAGAAGTGCCGCCTGTTGTTGGCATGTCGATGCTGATATGTGGAGCTTGAACTTCCGGGACGCCATTAGATACGGTTGTAGTTCCGCTCCGATGCGACACAATATCGCCTTTAGGGTGAGACTCACCATCGGCGTAGTTGAAGTTGTTGCTGCTATTATCTCCATCTTCATCGTCACCTGCATTTTCATGCCTCATTTTAATAAACTCCCTCGTCTCAATCGGTATCCTATTCCATCCCCATGGTGTGAGAAATAAATAATACCATGCTAGATTTGATAGCCTAAACCTTAACTCAATAGGCGTTGGACGATCCCGTGGATCCGGTTCCCAGCATTCCTTTAAAATTTGTTGAAACTTTGCAGGACACCCCGGTATTGGCTCCTCTCGCAACCCATCCTCTCGTAAGGTCTCTGATGCAGTCGCGCGCGGCGGGACTCCCACAATCAGCTGCCAAGCCAATGTTCCAAAGCAATAAACGTCTGACGCCGGCGTGAGCGACTCTCCGCGGATCACCTCGGGTGGTAGGTACTTGCGAGCCCCGCCATTGAAGCTGGTATTATTGTCCGTGACGCTTAGGCCAACGTCAATGAGAAAGGGCTCGCCATTGCGGAAGACGACGTTTCCGGGGTGGAGATCGCCATGGACTATGGATGCCGAGTGCAGTAGCTCAAGGCGTTCTGCGAGCTTTCCGATTAGATAAAATGTCATACCCCAGTTCCTTGTACGGTGAAGGAGGCGAAATTCGGACAGGTTTCCGCCTTCAGCGTATTCCATGACGATGACGTATTTGTCCGTGCCTGGTAAATTGGAGATACCGATCATGCTCATAACGGAATAATAGCCAGGACCGGCAACCACTGTCGCCATATATAGAATCTATCAGCAATACAAAATGTCAGAATATACTTTTCATAATGGTAAAACGTACGGCAAACTTGGAATCGAGTTGCGCGTAGAAAGACATGAATACGAAGAAGAGTACCCACTTCACATGCATTGTTCACACTAAGCTCTTTCATCGCAACTCCTCTCCCTAACTTCTTCAAATAATACCTTTGTGTAGTGTGGCGAAGCAAATGCGAACCCTCTGCTATCTGCGCTCCGGATCGTCGCTCTATAAACAGACGCGAATCCTCCTTTACCGATCAAATCGAGTCCTTGTAGCCGCTCTGGTGGTATGTAGGGTATAAAGTTTCGCAACTCTGGTACTCCGAGACGTTCCATATGGCCCGGATCCTTCCCAGATGGTGGAGGGTAATTGATGTCATTGGCTTTCCGTATTAGCTCTAGGTAGCCTGGGTCGTAACTTTGATAGCGCTTGTTGAATAAGGATTTTGCGGCGGAGAGTTTATCCATTGTACTGGTAACGAAGATGAAGAGATTGAGCGAGAAAATGAAGAGAGGAAGATATTTGAACGTGGTTTCAATAATTAGGAAGGGTCACGAGCTGGATCCGTTCCAGATCCTACGACTGTTGTCAAACCATCTCCGTAAAGATGAGTTATCAACAAGGGCGATCCAGTTTATCACTCGTCCATGCAGCCGGCCAGGTTATCAATTAGATTCGATCGTCAGGCTATGCGTGACCAGGCAACATGCGATCCTTCCTATTTTGTTGTATTTCCGCCATTGAAGTGTCGCCATTTTGGTGAATCCCGCGGCCGGATCAATTTTTAAGCTCTATTATGCTTATCATATATACTTTTTAAATGAAATCGTGTGGTACCAAGAACGTAAATGAAATATAGGGTATTTGGTTTGGACCACGTTATATGGGGCTCGGAAGCCTACAGATTGTGATTCCCATTTTTATCATCACACTCGTGGACAATTTTCGGGATACCCCGCATCCGGGTGGGAAGCCTACAAATTGTGATATATATACATTTTGTCATCACATTCGATATGTATTTGGGATACTCCCATCCCCACAACTCTTTGCGCTGGCCGCAACTAGAAAAACTATTATTAACCCAGAGCCGCGGGTCTTCCCAACCAGAATGGGGCGATAATCAGTAGAGCGTCCAATATGGTTGGTGTGTTGGACGCGAAGGACGTGTTCAGTTGTCAGCGGACAAATTGGTCAAGCGCAATATGTAATGACAGGTGAGAGTCAAATGGTTCTTCCGATATAGCGGTTCCGTCGTACTTGCCCTGGCTTTCGTAAAGCCCAGCCTGAGAATTCATATAATATTGGGCCCGACACCGCATCGATTGACAGCGACTGTTGATGTAACGTTTCGCATTATCGTACTTTCTTTGGCTCATCGATTGCGAGCGATTGTTGATATAGCCGTTCCACATTGTTGTATTTACTTGCCCTGGCTTTTGCATATCCCTTCCTGGCTGTTCATAGTTAATCCTATAACCGGGTATTCTCGTCATAACACCTTTTCACGGGTTACCAGCCCCCGTTGGCACAGTGCTTTGCTATGTCGTGTTGCTTTGTCCTACGTATAGCTTTTTCTATTAACAGCAGTCATCCGCGCGAATTTCCCGGTGTCTCAGAAAGTATATTACTGTTAAAAGAAGAGACGGCCAACGGATCGGATGCGTCATCCGCAACTAACAGAACCGGACTGTGTTCACGCTCTCGCATCGATTAAAGAGCGCGCCCTTCTTGGAGGGTAATCGATGGCAAAGATCACAACCATAAAGCACAACAAAGGTAAACTAAGTTGAGTAGAGAGCTAAGGGCCTTTGTATCACAGTGACGTCGATTGCCTTGGCGACACCCTCAACATTCCTTTGGTGGATACCGATGAAGCCGGTGACGCCAATGCCTTCTCGTAAAAGATCCTAGCGAGCATGCTCAAGACTTAATTATCAAGAGTTTTGCTTGAATTCAACTCATATTGGTCATACCTTTTAGCATTGCCATCTATCCGGCTGGCAGAGCAGCGGTCGACAGCACGGACCATGGCGCATATGTTAACTCAGGGTAACTTAGAAAATAGGTTTATGACATCTTGCCGAAGACTTCATACGTTCGACGCAAGAAAGAAAATACCACATTTCTTTTATTTGCGTGGAAAATATGACATCAGGAAAAACATGCATAAACGTAAAAGTACTTTTGTGTTCAAATCACGGACTGATTTAATGATATCCACGAGGACTGGAACGTAGCTTTTGCACTACTGTCACAGACAGCGAACCGACTACACAATACACTCCGTCCCGCCTGTACGGATATCGCGGTGCAACAGCCACTGCTGACATTGACGTAACAGTTCTTAATTTCCTTCCTCCTACCCAAAGCTGTGTATGCCGACTGCTATTCTTACGCATCTAACAACAAAATATCCAGAAATACACACTATATTTTCTCATGAATTATCTTAAAGACACAGCAGAGGGCGCTGGGTTCAGCTTTTCAAAACGATACTCAGACATTGACGACGCGGCAGCCGATAAAGTTGACGATTGAAACCTCAGACCCGAACTTGACGAAAATGGAGGATGATTCGGATTCGGAGGCGGGGAGATTCCGTTGGAGATCTGGAGGCATTGTGACATTGAGCGCAGAAAGGTGGCGAGATTGAGATTGAAAAATGCGATCTTGATTGGAACGGAACGGAATGCAAAATGGAAAAAAAAGCCTATGGACTCTGCTGTATAAGGAGATGACTGACCTTCTCCCATTTTAGATTGATAGACACAATTAACATTGCCCAACTAAGATTACTTAGGTACTATGTTAGTAAACCGGATATCTCGTCGGGACAGCGGCGCCCGGCTTGGCGGTGTAGCAGTCTTATTGAGAATCATAAGGTGACGAGCTTTCGCAAATACCCTCTTCATTTTGTATAGGGGAATTTCCGCAGATTCTCCATGAGTGACAAACCGAGCTGTGTCGGCGAAGCAGACGTTAGGAGATGCTGCGTTCCTCGAAGGGCGGACGAGAGGATTTCACTCGAGGACAGAGAGCGGCAGATCACCAAAAAACAACCTCGCCGATTTAGAAGTTCCATAATTATGTATATATATATATATGTCGTGAAAATGCTCAGCCACATTCTGGTAAGGTAACATCGCTTGGTACTACATAAATTGTGTCGATCATAGGCGTTTTGGCTTTATTGTCACATGCGAAACCGTGGATCCTATCACGGGCACGTTAATATTCACCCCATTTCAGCCGTGATTTCTAGAAGGTGGTGAGGATGGAAACTCCTTATGTAACAGAGCTCGGGTTTCGACTTAAAGGGCTTGCACTAACTTCGTGGTGACATCAAACGAAAAGTCACAAAAAATTACGAGCCCCTGAATATTGTTAACCCGTGGAATTACGAGAGGTTCTAGACAGCCATTTGGCGGTGGGACAAGGTTAATGAAAGCCAGATCGAGAGTAGCCCCTTGTGCCATATCGTCAGAAAACATCCATGCGTTGTCAGGAGGGAACCAAACTTGGATGTAATCTCACGCCAGATTATCAGAGTTATTCCGGGGGTGGCGTCAGCTAGATTTGAAAAATTGCGATTGTGTCTTACATCATGTATAGTGATGTGTGTCACGAGGTCTCTGTAACAATTGTGGGAACGAGGAACTGAGAAAGTTTCCGGCCCATGTCGCTCTCTGCCGGAACAGTAAATATGAACGGAAGGTGGTTGATTATAGGTAAAGCAGACCTTCGAAAAATGGTCGTGTGTGCAGATCCTTGACAATTTGTGCTAGGACTGATGACAAAAACACTTCCGTCGTGCACCGTGCAAGAAATGGCGCAACCAATTTGAGTATAATACGCATTAATGTGCTTGTCGTATTTGTCTTGCACGCATTGGCCTTCGGTCCTATTTGGTAAATACAATGCGTACATCGTATTTGACTAACACAAGTTCGTCTTCGGCTCTATTATGGTAAGCGATACGGAATCCTGGGAAAAATGATTAAAGCGACATATATCTGACTCTTCGATACGTAAGTCATTATATGCGCGCAAAAGATTTTCATCCACCAGGCCAAACTTGTTCGCTTCAACCACCTCTCCTACACCACGGTCACTATCTCGCAAGGTAGTGCGAACTACAGGGTGGAAACTATGAACCGATTTACATTACCTAGGATTTCGGAAATTAATCCCAAGAACACCAGTACCCAAATTGCACTAGCCAGCAACACCAGCGGCTGATTGACAGCTACCAAGGAGCAGGGAGACCACATAGTGCAAAACGTGAACATGGTCAACTTAACACGAACGGGGTTCGGATCCAGTCACAAGACTGTTAAAGCTGAACACTAATTTGTGGAATAGAATTTATGCTGGTTTAACCAAGCCAATTTCATACCTTTAAATCAATCATTTCGATGCCGCGCCAAGTCCGACCCCCAGAAACCGATAAAACAATGTTCATAGTTCCGATTAAGCCACAAAACGATTGGTAAAACGAGACATATCCTGGGAGCGATGCAGGATGCTATTCGTAGAACCAAACGAAAGGTGTATATACATGTTGGTGGTCTCAAAGGTATTGGCGGTATGAGAAATTTTGAGCTTATGCGGCACTATTGCTATCGGCACCGCAAAGACTATTCTTACGCCTGTCGACGGCCGTAAGGTAACCCTAGATTTATTCCAGGGGCTGACGAGAATGCTTAACATAAATGTTAATACGAATAAATCTGACAATGACGAAGAGCTCATTAGTGAAGTTCAAAAATGACTCACATCAATAACATGATGACTGCGGCTTCTGTGTAATACGAATAATGCTGAGGATGTAGACCCTTACATTTCTGCAATTGGTGGAGACGTTATTATGACAGCTCACAATCAAGTATCTTTATCCGGGGCGCGTAGCCGAAGTGGACAAGATGACCGGCGAGCAGGTCCTTCATTTTTTGCTTGGTTCGAATCCTGCGTCTCATGATAACAAAAAAATCAAAGTCCGAACCCTTTATACAGGTGCTAGATTGCTATTCGTTGGTTTAGCGTTGCGCGTTATTATAGTGAGCAATCTAATGCGACTTGCAAAGCTTGTATGAAATTGAATGGAATTCATCGGTATTGCCTAATACTCTCAACCGGACGAAATACCTGCATCCCTTTTCCAACGACAATATGATACTCTGGCGTACCTTCTAAAACTAGCGGACAGAGCTCTTAAACCGACAGCCGCGCTGACCGTTCTCTCCGCGATTGATACGCTAGTCGAGTTTTCTTTTTTTCTTTTTTTTTTTTTTTTTTTTTTTTTTTTTTTTGTTTTCTCAGCGAACTGATATCAGTAAAAACCTTCAGTTAAGAAAGTTGTTAACGAAATGGATATGGCTACAATGTAACAGTGGCTTTTATATAATATAATGATAGTATTTATATTGTTAAGCTAAGAGATGTACCATTCATCTCTGTCTTGACAAACCTATCCTAAACTTACATTGTGAATATAAGGTCACAGCTGGGTACACTTTGTCGGGGAGATTGATCCAGGTTGTCCCGTAATTGAATCCGTTTATCGAAAGGGAACAGCTATGATCCTTTACATTTAAATGCAAGGTTACGACGTCGCCATTCTTAATACGTTTGCCGTAACAGTAATTGAGACATTTTTTTCCACCAATCAAGCGTTGGCTATTGTTGTAGGATTGGAAACTCCATGCATGCAGCTGGCTTGCCATGTGACCATCAAATTGTGTGAATTCCTCTCCAACGAGCCCAATCGCACAGATGCCGTAGGAAGCAAACGACCCGATAGATTCAACGACGATGTCCCATTCGTATAGACCATTGTAAGCCTCCATCCCGGGAACAGAAAGTCGTGCTGTCTGAATGGAATCCCCCGATGGAAGCTCCACAACCTGGCAATCTTTTGAAACGACCACTTGAGAACCGACTTTCGATGGATCCCACCGGTGACGCCATGCGGATGGATGCCCCGTAAGGCATACCGTATTCTTGTAAGCATGATGGTGAAGTGCAATGTAGTGTGGAGAGGCCACCAAAAATGTGTCCATTGCCTCTGCGAGGATCTTGAGTCGATGTGGGCAGATAAGCCTAAGGTCAAAGTGTTTTATCATTTTGAACAGCAAGGTATGCGATGCGCCATCTCCCATCCGGATTGTTCCATTGCACCCTACAACCATATCTCTGACATCATGCAAAATAATATGACGCTCTGATGCCGAGGGCGCGTTCTCGTTGCGTCCCCAGACCCAGTCGATAACGCACAACAACAGATCATGTTCTGGCGTCATAAAGGCCGCTCTCTCCGGTGCCATCAGGAGCAGCTCAAGGCCCTCTTCGGAGAGGTTGGTCAACTCGCCGATGGCGAGCTTGTGAGTGCGAAAGGGACTGAGGAGCACATCGTAAAGGTCACTGTTTTCTTCACTCCGGGGGATGGCAGCAGCGGCCTCGTTGAGGAGCAACGAAATGACCCCAAAATCAGCGAGATGTTGAGCGCGATCCAGTACCATCTCCATTAGTTTGTTGAGGAGAAGGAAACTTGCAGCGCGGTATATGCCCACTGCAATGGCAATGTCGAGAGAGCTGTCGATGGTTTCAGTGTGAATGAAGCCAAGGACAATGTTGAATACTTCGGAGGTTACGTCACGGAGGACGACTTGACAAGAAAAACCCTCCCGCATGCTTCCATATAGCATCGCCTTGAAAAATGGGCATCTTTCAAAACGATATCAAATTAGGTGTGTGGAAAGTGTTAAGTATACGAGAGAATTGCAATCGGACTAACCTTGAGGCCAGTATGGCACGGCATGCGCCTAGCTTGACGCCATCAGCGCAGACAATGATCACATCATGGTAAGTTGGGTCATTCCAGATGGAGGCTATGTCGTCCCGAAGACAAACACCACTTTCGTTCATGCTCATAAAAGCGATAGAAAGGGGGTTCTGTAGGATGGTCGAGGTGCAATTACGGGTACCGGAAGAAGTCCTTCTGCTTGTATATGATTTTCTGAACCGTGGCGCAGTGTTGACAAGGTTTTAGCAACAAAGAGCCACGGGGCCAATATGAAATTTCGTAAGCGAAATGAGCTTACAAATGGGGATCCGGTTGCCGCAATCGACCAAAATTTAGGCTGTGCAATGTTGACGAGACCAAATTCCCACTGCCGCGTGCTGATCTGGCGCCCAATTTTTAGAAATCAAAAGTGAGCGAGCCCTCGAAAATGAGGCTTATATACCGCTGGTACGATAACAGTGGTAATTATTAAACACACATTTTATTTGCAAATGTCAAGACCCTCACAACGTCGTTGCTGTGCACGAAATTGATTTTGGTCTTCTGGGCCCTGGACAACTTAATCGGCTAGACCTGTCATTTAACAGTCCACAGTCAACAGTTTGGGCCCTTCCGCATTTAAGGCTTTTTAGTCCACAGCCTTACATTAGGTTTATTTATCTATATTCCGCGGCCTGAAATCAGAAACGGTGGGAAGAACTTTGCGAATTACTGACGTATTGCATCGTATCGCGATGTCATGCCTCATGCCTCGGCCCTCAGCGTATCAGCGCTGGGGTACTTTGGAACTTGACGAACTACAATACAATATGCGAAGATTTTTCGTTATGTAAATGCACTCCATTAGAAAATACACCAACATTGACCTGCCTACAGGAAAAATAATGTTATTTTGACAGAAATGATGTAAAATTTTACGAAATATATTCACACTACATTATGCAATTATTCTTTTTCATTTAGTCTGTGTTTTGCGTAAAATCTATATACACTTATTTATTTTGGAGAAGACTATATGTATGGTTACAGCTTAGGGGATATTATTTTGCGCTCATCTGGAGGGTTTTTTTTTTTAAAAAAAAAAAAAAAAAAAAAAACTCAATACTTGGGTACGAATTCGATCTCGGGTGGCCTGACGGTAATATTTTTCCTAAAGATATTCACCTCGAGATGCCTGAAGATGTCGAACTCGGGATGTCTGAAGATATTGATCTCAGGATGTTTGTAGATATTGATCTCGGGATGTTTTCCTGCATATGCCACAGTTCTAAGTTTTGTGATTGACATTAATACACCTTGGTCTCGTCAATGCTCCTATCCATATTCCCGTCGACGACCATGCATTGACTTCAAGAACATTACCACTTCCGGAATTTATGACTCTCACTCTGACCTGGGCCGTGAGTAATATTGAACTTAGATTTATTTATTTTAAGTTGTGAAAATTTATATTACAGCTAACATTATATTACTATTTATTTAAGCAAACCTAGAGTTAGAGATGAAATTTAACTTAATTAATAAGGAATATAAATTATTTCAAGCAAAGTATCTCTCGCGTGAAAACGGCGTAAGTGGTCGCCAGAATATATGTAAACGAAAATACGTGTTGCGAAGAAATGTAATGGGTTTGGCTATATGGAAGAATGTGCTTCCCAAGGCCCGCCATTCGCGTTCGTATGCGAAAGTGGCCGTTGATTGTCCTTCAACCAAGAGGAATGGGGGGGAGGGGTACGCAAACTGAACATACGAAATTACTAATGACTAATTGCTAAATATCGTCCGACTACGTGCAAGGATGGATGGCAAAGAAAACGAAGACGACAAGCTGATTCATAGTGCGCTGAGACTGGCGTACATTAACCGAGTCCGAGCTAAGCTAAGCTGGACTGCCTGCTGGGGAAGATTGAAACAAAAGGAACGCGTCGGTCCCTGTTGCATGAACGTTCCGCGCATTAAGCGGTTCGGCCACTTCGAACTACACTCATAACTATATTAATTTTTAGATATTAAATTTTTAAAACAGCATTTAAAAATTATTTAAAATAGAAATTATTTAGGAAAAATATAAAAAAAAGAAAGGTTGTTTAAATTTAAAAATAAAATATATACTTAAAATATTAATTATATGAAATAAATAAAAACATGAATAACTGGAATGATTTTTATTTCATTTAATTGAAATTCATTGGTCATCAGGCATTCTTGTATATTGTAACATAGCAGACATATAACCTGGAAAGTATAGTGGATTTCTTTATCTTAAATATATGATCTTCTTTGACTTCTCAGAGTTTTTGGGTTCCATAGGCTTACATTTCCTTTGTCTCTTTAATTTTGAACTATTTTAATCTGTGGTTATTCACTCTAGAGTTTTCTAGCTATATAGTAACTAAGTTATAACTTATTTCAGCAGTGTATAGATTTTTTGTAATTGCAAGCTTTCTATCTAAGTAGAAGATTTCTTTATATTGTATAGATCAGATAACTACTAACTATATATATTATACTAAATTTGGATATTAGATTCAGATATTATGATCAAATATCTATCTTCTGATTCTTGTTTCTAATTTAGATCAACTATTACAACTTTTTTCTAAATTGAATATTATCTATATAATATTAAGAAGAGATTACCAGTTGATAGATATATAATGAGATGGTTTCTGGCATCTTATTAAGTTAGGATTAGTACTAGACATAGAGGTCTTACTATACATATTTATATATATATTAGATTATTATACATATTAGTATATTAGTTTTAGATACTAATAGATACTATAAGATAGATACTATTATTAGTAATATAACTATTAGAAGTACTATAGTATAGAGTTTCTTTATTATACTCATCCTAATGGCAATTTTACACATTTTTCTTATTTATCTCTACTTTACTGCTCACTGAATTATTTACAATACTCTAACTACTAATATAAGATAAGATCATCATTATATCTACATTGTACTGATGATTTCTTTACAAGTAAGTCTTATGATTTCTCCATGAAGGTCTTTCAGATGATAAAAATAATATTTCTATCATCACTTTCTTCTTTATAAATCTTTAAGCTCTAGATAGCAATTAAGATATTACAGGTAATTCTGCCATATACTATTCTATCTATATCTTGATTTATATATATTAAAAGTCCTTTATTTCAGACCCTACACCAACTCCAATATTAAACAATATCTAGGATCAGTTTACTATATATGATCATTATCTTGACATCTTATTCAACCTACTTCAGTTAGATATATAACTATTCACCACTTTCTCAATACTGGATTTAACTGGTTAGAATTCTACTTTTATAACAACTGGTTCTCTATAATAGACCACTAACTATACCTTTCCTAATAATACTACTATATTTCTTTTAGCCACTCTTGTATCTGCTTTCTTATCTCCAGTCCTTTCTTATAATATTAGTGCTTTTATCAATAAGTCTTCTTCATTTTGTTTATTAGCTATTATTATATAGAGTATCAATCTCTTCTCAAAATACAGTCATATCAACTAATACTTCTTGATAGTAGTAGTTAATAACTTATTTCTGGCCACATCACTGTACTAGCTACTGAAGTAATATTTCACTTCTGCAATCTTCTCATATGACTCTCAATTTATTAAATCAATTGATAACTTGGAAATTTAAATTATTATAAAATAAGCATTATCTATATCTAAGGACCTTTTGGATATTTTCTTATTTATCTCTAATCTGCTGATATATTTCAGTATCATTCATAATATCTATCCAGAACTAATAAAGTCTACAGTATTTCTATTCTATACTATTATCTTTATCTCTCTTATATTAATATTGATCTAATATATTCTTCTTAATTATTATATTACTTTTTACTCTAAATAGATTACTAAAGTTACTAACAATAGTATCTTAACTGAATGATACACCTGCTGGATCTAGTGTAACTCTGATCTATTTATATCTCTGAGCCTTCATCAGAAATCAAGAGTTCTCTCTTCCTCTGGTGCTTTATTCTTCAAAAGCTCATCATGTCTTTATAATATATCTCATATATATATCTCATCTAAATTATAGCTCTAGTCTTATCTCCTCAGCTATATATTACAATTATAACAGTATTCTTTTAGATAGTACTTTGATATATAATCCAGATTATTACTATCTCAAATGTATCTATACTCACATCTGCTCTAAGTGTAGTCTAGATAATCTCTAGACTGAGTATTTTAATAATCCCTCTAAGTAACTCTAGGAATATATTTCTGCCCATACTCTACTATATGCTGATACTCTCTCTATACTGTTATTCACTCTAAATACTTCTCTATACTATCTCCTATCTGCTCTCTTTGATACTACTTCCTAGGCTATAAAAGTCAGATTTCTCTCTCTCTCTCCTGCTCTCTAACTATTTATATAGATTCAGGTTCTAACTAACTACTCTGATTAGAAACTTATCTATATCACTATCACTATTATCTTACAAGAAGTACTTTTGGACTTCAACAGTATCTAGTACTACTGTATTAGATATAACTACTGCTCAGCACTTAATCATTTTGAGTTTATCTTAGCTAACATTAATTAGAAAGTAGCTATAGGATATATATGTAGCCTATTTTATATATAACTCTTCTCTCTTTTCTACTCATCTCTACTGAATACAGTTACTAAGAAGAATACTCCAAATAAATAACATTATATCTATAACCTTTTATAGCCTTGTCATAGTCTATTAGTCAATACTAGTATCAATACTGATTTCTTCCAGATATTGTACATTTATTTTGATAACAGTTTGACTCTTATTTATTAACTAAATCCTAGATATCTGCTATTGATAGTTGATCTGGCTGATATATTTAATTATATATATTTATCTATTAGACTGAGAATTACTGAGCTTTGAATAGTAGGACCAATACTACTTTGATTACTCACTTCTATTTAATACTAGCTTATCTTCCTTTCTCTTTAACATTTTTATTAAGCTGCTTATCTGGATTGCTTACTATTATGATCTCTACTTTATTCTTCACTATATCAATGACTTTCTTTAAACATCTCTTGCCAATGATCTATCTTATATATCTGATGAGCTCTCTCAATTTATCTGCCTTTGATACTATTTTAGCTAGTTGATACAATCATAAAAGATCATTAGTCCATAAATATATATTATCTTTCTAGGTATCAAACTAGATACTACTACAATAGGAGCTCACCTTCTACTAGATAAACTTACTGATATTATGTCATCTCACCACTCTTGCTCTTGATCATAACTTCAATTTCTTATTAGTTCCCTCAGCCCTATCTGTAAAACAATTCTGCCTAAATTACTATTCTCTATTTTTTTTTTTTTTTTTTTTTTTTTATAGTTACTGAACTTCTATATTTATTACTAATCTAAATTTATAAATATATAACAATCCCACACCTCAATCAATCTCCCTGGGAGTCCACCCTCTCTCTTATTATAGTGAAATACTATCTGTCTATTAAATATCTTAACTCTCTCACCACTCTATCTATAAATACCCTCTACTAGATACTGATAGTAACTACTCAGAGAGTCTCACTCTAACCACTAGCTAGACAATATATCTCCCACCAACTACTCCTATCTGCCATCTTCTCTTCTAAGCTTAGCTGCTGACTTTCCTCAAAAATATATAGTCAATGATCAGCTAACTCTATCTCTAATACTAAAGTCTACCTAATGATGAATCACTCATTATCAATATATCCTATCAACCTTACTCTCAAGTACCCCTACTAACTCTCAACCCCATCTACCTACTCTGATATCTCCAGACAACCTCTAACCAATTTTCAGAAATTGCTAGCAACTATATATTTTCTCAACCAATATTCAGATATCTGCACAAACTCTCCCTCCTATCCTACATCAAGGCACTCTTTATAATCAAAGTACCCACTATCAACTAAATGGTCTGAATGAAAGTTTAATATAATATTCTACCTCAGTAAACACTACTATATTACTCAAAACCTCAAAGAGAGCCACTACCTCACCTTCAGACTTCAAGACCAGATATCAGTCTAGTCTCACTTCTTGCTAATCTCAGCCAACTGCCAGCTGACTAGCTGCAGATCCTGACCAGTCTCTCTCTAGCATTTCACCTTAGTACTAATGTTAAAGTTTATCAACAGAGATCTGCCCAAGAGCAGACAGTCCTACCTCTATATTGCTGAATCCTAATATATCTCTCTCTCATCACTCTGCTAATACAAACTAATATGATATATATTCTCTACTACTCTCCACCAGAGCCCCTATATTATAAGCATTGACTGTCCCCCAGGCTAACTATCAATAGCAAATTATCTAAAGAGTCTCTTGTAGAGAAATTGTATCTTCCAGACCTTCTTTATCAATAATACTCATCTATCATCTCATAGTTCCACTATTCTCTTTAACCACTAAGCTCTTAGATAGTATAGCTATCTAGAGAAATCTACTAGATTAAGACCTCCTCTTTCTACTAGTATTGTCAAGACCTCTCAACTAATCTGACACTATCTCTTAGTCTAGATTCAATTCTTGGTCATCTTCAACAGTCACTTTACCACTCAGACTGAGAAGTCCAAGTGATATACCAGATACCATAGCTTGGGTATTTAATAAATATTAAGAATCAACACCCCATCTACTAGAGAGATATGGCACCCCCCCTAGCTCTAAAGGACCTCTCCCCATATATCTACTCTTACTCCTAATCTATATATTCTTTCTCCAATAAAATAATATATCTGTAATTTACTCTATAGATTGGACTATAACCACAGATAGATATCTTTAGATAGATACTAGTAGCAAACTTAGCCTAAGGGTATACTTTGATAGTATATAGTTCTCATATACTTATTCCTCATCTATATAACTTTAGAATATTTAATTTAAAGAGTTATATACTATTTTTCTAGCTATAGCTACTTGGGGCATTTTACTCTATATTAATAACTAAGCTATTCTCTAAATTATCAACTCTGATATAATCTCTAACCCAACTCTTCTTAATCTTCTATATCATCTCTTTCTCTTAATAGTCCATTATGCTTTATATCTCTATGTAGTCTACATCTTCTCTTAAGCTAACAGTATAGCTGATATTCTCTTATATACTGATCTCACTTATTTCTACTCTCTTACTCTCTCTTTACAGTCCTTCTCAACACTCATTAGCTCTATAGTTATACTCTTCTACTATCTCTTATAGTCTTCTTTTTTTGATTTGGTCTAATATAATCTATATGTTAGTTATACTCATCTGGAAAACAAAACTTTCTTCACTTCTATACTCTCTACACCCTGACTAATCAATTTACTCTCTCTATATTCAAGCTAATACTAATGTATTGAGTCCACCCATTAGTACTCTATTGCCTAACTCTGATATCTATCAAGAAGTACCTCTCTATTATCCAGTCTCTATATATTGACTCTGGATTTCCAGTTTTACTTCTAGAGCTCTAGCAACTTCTGAGAATTCTATATAATGACTAGGGGCTCAGATCACTTGTCCTCAACTTCTACTAATATCTCTCTATCTCTAATATCTGATTTTCCTTCTCTAGTTGAGTGATACTGCTTTCAATCTTACATTTGCTACTACTATTATACTTATATATTTTGAATTCCTTCATTCTGATAAAATTACTTAAGATCTCTTCTTTGACCCTCTTTGATATATATCTTAGAACTGTATTATCTTACACCTCTCTATCATTATTCTTTCATATATTATTCTGATACTCTCTTTATTAAAAACCAATTCCTTCTAATATAGTATCTCCATTCATATTCTACAGATCCCTTCAGGTCTACTCTATACTGTCTCTCTCATCTGACAGCCTCTTTTCCTCATTTCCAGCAGCCAACCATACTCCTCTATTTACTCTCTTTAGCTATCAATCATTTAACTATTAGTGACTGGTTAATTATTTATATTCTCTTCTATTATATATTGGTCTTAACTCCTATCTCTATACTGGACACAGCTTCTAGATTGGCACTACTTCAGATACTATAGTGATTGGGCTGATAGACTATAAGATTCAGATTCTAGACTATTATATAAGTAAGTAATGCCTTTTGATCTTATATTTATATACTCATCTTATACTTACTATCTCTCTACTTTTCTACTATTTTCTCTCTCTCTTCTTCTGTATCCTATATACTAATATAATATGATCTGACTACTCATCTATCTTGTCTTTTCTCTATTTATGCCACCTTTATACTCTGTGATCACTCATTACCTTCATTCCTTGTACTGCTCATATACTTATCCTTCTGTACTATCTTATACTCCTCATCTCTCTATACTATTTATACTCTCTTCTCTCTATCTCAACTTATTCTTCCTCTACTTTTCTTACTCTACTACCTTACCTCTCTTCTTTGGAACAATATATTTAGGCTGGACTTTTAGAGCTCTTTTATTTTTCAGATTTTCTAAATAAGATATATATATATTAATATATATATATATATATATATATATATATACCTTTTTCTGGTACAATTCAGATTATACAAACTTCTGATGACACTTTCAGCATCATTTTTTTTTGGAGAAAAGATGATAATAATATAGTGACTGATGAGCAATTTAAGGAATATACAGAGCAGAGCAGTCCCAGTACATTTAACTGACAGCATATAGAGAGAAGTCATAACTTGGGAGGGAGTCTATTAGATACTCTCTCTAGTGGATAAAGAGGTAGCAGAGGTGGGTCTAGCAGATAGGAGTCTGGGAGAATGAGTTTTGCTGATAAGGTCAAGGCAGAGTATCTGAAAACTAGATAAGAGAGTTGGCTGCAAAAGAGTAAGGAGAAGGAGGGGGCTGCAGGACCTAGTAGTGAGACCCATAGTAGTAGTAGTAGTAGAGCTGGGGGAGTAGAAGCTGGGGAGAGTGAGACAGCTAATAGAGGGGAAACTACTAATCTGAAAAAAAATCCAGATATAACAACTGATAG
>RBNI01001886.1:0-20522 GCA_003990745.1 Jimgerdemannia flammicorona | reverse complement strand
TTTTTTTTTTTTTTTTTTTTTTTAAAAAAAAAAAAAAAAAAAAAAAAAAAAAAAAGAAAGAAAGAAAGAAAATGGAGGGGGGTTTATGGCGGAATTTATCGTCCTGCGCGGTATGGTTATGTAATCCTGTTCGGGAATTATTTCTAAATTTTATATTTAAAAAAAAAAATAGTAATAATAACAATAAACATCGTGTATGGATCATTGTTGATCAGCTATTTGGGTGCCGTTGGTTATCCTTGCCTAGCCATGTTAGAAGTATCACGATATCTGCCATCATTCGAACGACCACCCATCAAAGCCACGGGCAGCATTAATTCATGCCTCCGAGAGGGACCCCCTCTCAACCCACTACCCATCGTGCAATCCGCTTCCAAACATCGACGCGCTCCAATCTTTGTCTCCTTCCAGCAATGTGGGCGCGCTGTTCGATGCGAATGGCTTGGAGTAAAGGTGTACCATATGGTCAAAAATATATTTCGCATTGATCTCGATGGTGACCCCGTACGACAACCGTTGTGACATTCAGGTTTACAACCTATCTTCGACTTCGATTGTACATATAATTAAGTGCCTGAGCTGCCTATTTATTTACACGGTACCTACTCACAAACAACGTTTAGGAGCTTGAAGAGGTTGCGCTTTTAACTACTCACAAACAGTTCGCAAAAACTACGGAATCGGCCGGAGAACATAGGTTCCAATGGAAACGAAATAATAATAAAATAAAATAAATAAAGAAGGGAAAGAGAGAGCACCCATAGAGCAACCGGTCTGAATTTATGTAGCGCCCGCCAACCACAGCCGTGCGGAAAAAAATTGGTAGCCATAGCTCCAGCCTCCGTCATAGAGCTTCACATGGACAAAGCCTTCAGCGTGTGGAGTTACTGTTCGGCGCCGCGCTCGTGCGGTGCAGATTCGGCGCCGCTCAAGCTCAGACGTATAGCCTGCGGCGATTTGATGTGTGCAGATAAAAGTTGGTAAACCTGTCGCTGTCGGGGGCCTCTTCGAGAGGTTGGTCAGCTCGCCGATGGCAAGCTTGTGAGCGCGGAAGGGGTTGAGCAGTACGTCGTAGAGTTCCTTGTTGGCTTCGCTTCAGGGAATGGCGGCAGCAGCATCTTTGAGAAGCAGTGAGGCGACACAAAAATCAGCAATATCGTGTGGCCGTTTTACATGAGCTTGGGGAGGAGCGGAAAGCTTGCTGGGCAGCATATCCCTACCACGCCGGAATTGTTGACAGCGCTGTCTGTGTGAATGAAGGCGAGGACGTATGGAATCAGGTGTGTAGAATTGAATGGAATAGTTCAGCCATCTGAGGCATGTTGTATTTTGAGGCTTGTATTCACCCTACTGCTTTTTCGGCTACTATGTAAGTCCCCTCTCCTGGTCGCCGTGCATCAATCTGTTTGCTTCCCGTCCGGGTCATTTTGTTGAATCGTCGTAGACAGATCGGTATTGACTTGCATTTTGATTGAGACGGTGTATATGGTATAATACCACTCCGGTTCAAGAGCGCAATTACGCAAGTGTTATTTTTTAGTTCGGTCGAGTAACAGAAATCGGAATGACAGTCGGAATTCGGTTGGCCGGGTAACAGATGTCGGAATGGAAGTCGGAATTCGGTCGAGTATCGGAAGTCGGGATTGAATGGCACTGAGTGTGTTAACACGCAAGAAGCTGGAAGCAGAATATTTCGAAATCCAGTCCAAGTTCTGTGGCGGCTAAGCGCAAGCTGACAGTTGGCAGTAGCAGAGGGAGGTGATTGTGTTTTTCAGGCCTTTGAGCGGACTTGTAAACTGCTTTATTCCAGTTCAAACTACTATGACATTTATACAAGTTAACTATGAGCTTAAGAGTATTTGAGCTAAAATGGCACGTGAAGTAGTAATGCGTTCGTTATGGTTAAGTTGGCGGGACGTTCGAAACCGGACTGTAATCGTTCAAAATGATGGAACCGGTGGTTAAATACATTGTGACAGTTAACACGCATATTCCGTGGTCATACAATGGCACCAGTTGTAATTTTACTATGATTCCAAGGCATAGTGATATGTTTCTGGGCACGATAAACTATCTCATAAGAAAACACTAGTATTCAGTATTCAGTGGTCGGAGAGGTGGACTTGACTGACTTGTACCACCGGTAGTACACCATTGTAGCACAATCTCCTTTCGTGAACATTATGTGCCCATATAATTATTTTTAGATTGGCCGCTGAATTTTGCGGTTACAAATCGCCGAGCTTGCTTGATGTCCAGAATAGATACGGGATGCGAGAGCAACGAAATGACTCGCTGAACACGATGCATTATTCTTTTGGTTCTTTTAGCTAACAACTTCGGTCGCCGTTCCCGGTATATTCGCTGTGTAATCGCTGGGACAATTCACGTGATGGCGCTGAAAGCAGGATCTCTAATGTTAAAACCGTTTTTTTTTTTTTTTTGGTAAAAATAATTCTGGCGGGATTATCAAGGAGCCACCCTCAAGTTCCCGCTATTCGACTTGAAATGGTACATGCTCCTATACTCCTGAATGAGATGGTGGATAACCAGGAGACATATCGCGGTGTCTAGGCTCTAAGCTCTGCCAGATTCAGAGTCACGAATATCTGCCACATCCGTCATTCTTACTAGTATGTTCAAAACGACAATAGGGTCTCTTCAAACAAGGCTCGCGGCTCAATGGTACGCAGGAATGTTTCGGGCGCCGTGTGTTTGGCGCTCGGCGCCACGTTTCGTTCGAAATGTATGACGGATGTAAGTCTTTTGCGTTAGCGCATTTGCTCTATCTTTGCCGTTCTTCACTTGTTGAACTGTGTCGTCGTGCGTTTCACGCATCTGAGCCTATCGCGCCTCCCTGCACACCCGCACCCGTTTTCGCTACCTCCCTCCCTCCCCACAACTGTATCCAAAAGAAAGGGCCAATTTTACCGTGTTTTTCCACCCAAATGTATATATGATTTCGAATCTATTTACGTGGCATTGCGTTTTGTTTGCTTTGTAAAGCGTAGTAACATTCTGATTGGCACGCTCGCTTCCTCGGCAGCGTTTGTTTTTAATCCTTTTTTATTCTATATATATATAAATAACATTTATACCTTCATGTTTGCTTGTTACACATTCACGATATGACAAGAAATCCAAACCTCCAAAGGAAAAAAAAAAAAAAAAAAAAAAATCATGGGTATATAGAGCCCACAAGAAATCGCGGGTGGTGAATGATCTCCAAGGCCGCGATTTCTGCGATTTCTTGTAATTATATACTTAAAGGCCACTATAGCCACTCAAAGGTCATTTTATCTCATGGATTATTATCCTATAGTATTCGGTGATGGGTTGAGAGTTTCCCACGCCCAGCGATTGGGCGCAACTCCCTTCCGACTGGTGACCAAAGTGGAGTGGTAGCCTTATGCCTCAATGCGTAGGATTGTCAAGTTGAAAAATGTCTACGAACTAGTTTATTAAATTATTTACAGTCGATCGACCCTTCGTTTTTCCGTAACTATGAATCCTTAGCACGGAAAATATGCACAAGTACGTGATGCATACTTCGTTTCTCCCGAAATTCGTGTTCGGGTCTACGAAACGTCGAATCGTCCAAGAAGAAAAAGGGCATGCACTGTGTGCCAACTGCGTCGTATCCAAAGTCTGTGGCTAACTAAATGCTGAACGGATCCTCCTTGAACTGCGCTTCCGGCCTGTCGTCCATCACCTTTTCCGACACCGGCGCTGCATCCTCGACCTCAGATGGAGTCGCCCCACGCCTGGTAGAGTCAACTAGTGTCTCGCGGCTCCTGTGTCGGCATATGGTGGTCTCGAGCGTGAACCCATAAGCGTGTTCACCCATCTGCGCCAGATCCGTGCCAAGCTCCTCCTCGTCTTCCCTGAGACGAAGGCGAAGGCCGGGGATTTTGTCCATGATCCAGAGGATGCCGTAGCTGATTCCAACAAAAGCAAAGAAAAAAAGGAGGTCAACAACAGTTGCCACACGCACGATAAAAAAATGATGAGATCGCAAAAATCTGCCTCACTTACGTTACGAAGAAGGACCAGGCCGAGACGGTGACAATGGCAGTCAACTGGATGGGGACCTGCATGTAGTGGCCGTCGAGCCAGCCGCCGATCGGGACGACGTCTCCAGGGTTATAGGACAGACTGATGATGGCCTGCTCCGCAAAGACGCCTGTGATGAGTAGACCGACGAAGCCGCCAATGTAGTGAACTGGAGGGGAGGCGTAATTCGGAAACAAAACCAAATTGTATATCGTTAGATGGTGCATGTTAAAGGAAATGCATCACACTGCGTGGGTCCAATTATAAAAGCAACCTACCGGCGAAAACATCCAACGCGTCGTCGAACCCGTATCTCCTCTTGCACGCGACCCCAATGTTGCACACGACGGCGCCGAGGAAACCGAACGCGAGCGCGCTGGACGCACTGACGTACCCGGCTCCTGGAGTGATGGTCGCCAGTCCCGCGACGGCTCCGGTGCAGAGGCCGACGATCGACCACTTGCGCGTCCGGTACCAGTCGATGAGGATCCACGTAATACCCCTGAGTTCACGATTGCGAAAGGGTTAGGACGCGTTGGGTGATTGGTTACGGCTGTTCCAAAGCATGATATGCTGGATAATGTAGCAGGTGAAACACGACATACCCGATGCAACCCGCCATGTGTGTGTTGATGATGGCTTGGACGCTGCGAGCGTTGGCAGCCAGACCGCTTCCGCCGTTGAAGCCGAACCATCCAAACCTTTAAGCGCAAGGATCGGAATCCACAATTAATTCGATGTTGTATAAGAGGCGTTTGCAACAATGACAAATGACAACAAATAAATAGGTAAATAATAAAAACCAACCAGAGAAGCGCTAGGCCGAGGAACACGAAGGAGACGTTGTGGGGGGTATGGTCGCTGGACCCGTAGTCCCTCCGTCTGCCAAGAACCATGGCATATGCGACTGACATTCGATGCAGGGAGTGGAAAAAAAAAAAAAAAAAAAAAAAAAAAAATTAGAACCATGTGCTACGATTCAAACAAAGCGTTATTTCTGTTAGTAGCAGAAACTTACCGGCAGCGGCGCCGCTCGCAACGTGCACGGGAGTGCCACCGGCATAATCCATAACGCCGAGGGCGGCCAACCAGCCGTGCGGGCCCCATACCCAGCAGGTGACGATGTCTGTGAGCGAGAACGAATAATTGGGGATAGGTCAGGTCATTGGCCATATTGAAAAACAAAGGTTATATGTATGCCCAAAAATTCACGTCTTTTTAATACAAACCATAAACGAACGTGGACCACACGAACAAGAAGATAATGGCCGGACCCAGCGACATACGCTCAGCGGCGGCACCGAACGCGAGCGCTGGGGTGATGCAAGCAAACATCATCTGAAAGATCATGAAGACGGATGCCGGGATGGTAGGAGCGCCAACGTGCGGGGCCAGGCCGACGCCGCGAAGGGCCACGTAAGCTTTTGAAGGTAGATAAGTTGGGTTGTGGCCGGTTAGCAATAGTAATATTACAAAGTGTCAAAAATAAAATTACAGTGTCAAAAATAAAATAACGAGGTGTCAAAAATAAAATAATAAATAAAGGTACCAAAATCGCCGACGAAGGAAGACCCGGAATCAGAGAAAGTCAGGCTGTAGCCAATGAGATACCACTAGGTCCCACGAGATATGGTAAGTATAGAGACACATGCTCTCAGAACAGAGGGGAAGAGGCGTGCAAGTCCTCACCTGGAGCGAAACCACGCCAACACTCAGGACCGTGAGATACATGAGTGAGAGTGCATTTTTTGTCCTGGCGAGCCCAGAGTAGAAGAAACCCAGACCAGGGCACTATCGTGAGGCAATGAGTTCAGAAAGTTAGATTTGCTGGTCAAACAATACTGCGCGAACTGCAAGGAGGACAGCGTTTTTTCAATTGGCATGCCTACCATCAAGAACACGAAGGCCGTGCTGACCTATATTATGGCACACGCAAAAAGGGGGAGAAGTGGGGTTGACAGGTTACTCATCATTTTTCTTCATACACATCTCCAACACTCAATCCAGTAAACAATCCATCACTCACGATAGTCCATGCGACATCGCCTGCGTTGAATGCTGGCTGTGTTGTCAAAGTAGCCATGAGTAGAATGTGATGGCAAAGAGATCAAGGATTAAAATTCAAAATACGAAACATGAATATTATATATATTTGCTTCTCGCTGTCCTTTTTATTTATAAGGTTATCTGAACGAAAAGCACAATGAAGATCTACCCAATCCGTCGTACCCAGCTATTTGGAAACAGCCGCATTTGGGTGATAAGGCCCTCGCCGGACTTGCTTTTACGTCCTGTCGGCCGCATTTGGGTGATAAGCCAACACACCGTCCCCCATTGGTCTGTATGATGATCTTACAAACAGAGCACACGATTCACTGAAGATTATCCATCCGATCTTTCCCCTATATTTTGGTGCGTTATCACGCGCCAAATAGACAAATAAAAGCGGGGAAGCAACCCCGAGTCACTGTGGAAAATGAAGTGCCACGGAAAACGGGCCGACGTCAACAACGCGCCCTCCTCCTCTTTCGGGCTACTTAATGCTCTCTGCCGTCACTCTAGTCGCTCGTATGCCGTCTGCAATATAAGTTCCACGCGGCCATCCGCCATTTCAGAATGTTTCTTTTCTTTTCTTTTTCCTTCTAATCAGGGTAGGTTCGCGTGGCAATTGAAATATGGTTACTAACCAACGCAGCTAAACCCAAAGTTGCTTTTCCACCACTTCCATTTTGGTATTGCATAAATTGGGGTGGGGATTTCCCTCTCTTCTTTTAAGTTTCATTGATTATGCGTGATCGGTAAAATAGGGAAAATAGAAAGAACGTAACGAATATGCACTAAAACCACACTGGTAACATAATTTTTCGTTGGTGTTCGAGGGGGCCGCACTAGTCTTCGTGTCCAACAATCTTCCCTTTCAAGTTCAATCTCGAAGGTGCCGGCATGCCTGTTGAGACGTGCGGCCCGTGCTTTTCGCCGTCTTCCCGTAATTGTGGGGTCTCGTCATGCCCGTGCTGCATCTTGCTGCATCTGGCGACCCCGGTGGCGCTGCATTGGACGAATGGACCGGACTTCAGCCCAATTCTTCGTAGAGCTGCGGTTCGCCCAGCAGTCCGGTCGCAGGTATGGACTCCTAATGTTGCCATTTTCGGAAACCCACGCTCGGCAACCCCACGGGCAGCGGAAAACCACGTGCACCGTATGCAGGCATAATTAGTAATCTACCATCGCTAAGTATGGCACAATTTGTGTGTGTGTGTGTGTGTGTGTGTGTGTGTGTGTGTGTGTGTGTATGTGTTTTTCTTTCGGATCGTTGCCATAAATATTGACAAAAGTGGGGAAGCGTCTCCGAAGTTAATATTTTTTTTTTTTTGGTGCACCGCTTCAAAATCCATCGGTGGAATCTTATTAGAATCTTGATGGTGTTACCATCGTCGAGGTTGGAGGTCACGTGCAGGAACCGTGAGATCGACCTGTCCGGGTACGTCGCATTTGGCAACCAATGCGGGGAGGTTTATATATAGTATTCCTGGCCGCATGGGTTTTTTTTTTTTTCTAAAGCGGCACTGCGCATGCCCGCGCTGCGGGATGGATGAGGAAGATTTGATGCGGGGAAATGATGTGTTCAAGGGACGATCGAAGCATGGGAATATCACAGATCTTACATTGATCCGAGGTACCGTTGTGTTTTGACGTAATTGCGGAATCATGCGCCCAGCGTCACACTGAATACACAAATTGTAAAGACTTGCGCCAATTGAGTTTAATTCAAGACAACAACAATAAGTTGCGGAAATGTTCGGTTGGATTATACATATACTTTATATACTTTACATTCCGTTTTTCATGCAATGCTACTGTACAGGACAACACATTCGTTACAACCGAGCCACATTCCCGTTTCTCGACTGTCTCCGTACCACGTCATACCAATAGACAGCCAATATAAGCCCATCTGTCGGCAATGACCCGTACGTCCACATTAACCGTTTTATCTTTTTCGGACATCATCTCGATCAGCTGTCTCGTTTTTGCATCGTCGAAAAAGTACTCGTACGCGCACGGCCCAAGCAATCTGGACCCAGGCGCCAGTTGTGGGTGACGGACGTCCTCCGTGTACACGATTTCCAGAAGGCGATCCGCGGGCATAACTTCCAACACGCGCTCCGGTGCTGCCGGAGCGACATCGGAGCAGAGCAGCTCGTGGACGCGTGGACGACTCCCCGGGTGCCGTAGGCCGCGTGTGCGAGGATGTTGTTGACGACCAGATCGATCGGGATCTCGTCGATGATATTGTGCTCTTTCTTGTTGGCAGATGCCCAGATAGAGACTGGGCTTTTCGAGGTGAAGATGTCGAACACGGTACCGGAACCGGGGGAAGACGTCACAATCTCGAACCCCGGATAGGGTTTGTAGGTCGGGGTAACGTGAGACGAGTAGCCGTTCGACAAGGTTTTTGCCAATTTCGAGGGCTTTTTGGAGATCTGTTTCGGGATTGCCGAAGGGACTTCTTCAGGGGCTAACGTGCCAGAACGGAGGTGGGAGCTCACGTAAACGGTCGAAAGGTAGATGAAACGCTCCAGCTTGCCAAACGACGTTGCCGCAAGTTCGGCAAGGTTCAGAGAGGCTTGGATGTTGTCGTTGAAAATGGTAGCGATCGAGGCTTTGAGATTGATGTTGGCGGCCGAGTGGATTGTGCGACATAACTCCTCGATTTGCGTGGGAGTGAGCCCCATTTTCGGGAGACCAATGTCGCCAACCAAAGGTGTGACCTTGCCAGACTTGAGCATCGCCTCGGCCGGGAAGGTGCTTCCGCCAAGTTTGTTCTAGATGGTCGGTTGAATTTCGGACGAGGACGTAAATCCGTGATAGGTTGGTGCGTCGAAGCAATTTCTCGACCAAGGCCATTCCGACGAAGCCCGTGACACCGGTGATGAAGATGGTCTTGTTGTTGTTGTAGTATTCGGCGATACGCGACATTGTTGGGTTTGATCGGGCAGTTTGAGCTAACGTGTTAGGGGTTAAAGTACGGTCCTAGGTGCGCAGAGCGGCTGATTTGTTTTACTACCTTATGCCATGTTGACCTATCCAGGACAGGCGCAGCAACGGTCCGCTTTCTTTCCGTCCTCTTGCCGGCGCCACCCGCGACACCGACGCTACCCCGCTATACCAGTGCTTCCGTCACCAGCCCTCCCTGCATCACGTTGCTCGCGACACCGGCCTTGCCAGTTGTCTCATCAGTCGTGACTGCACTTAGACGTTACATGTGTAACAGAGTGGATGCAGAAAGCGATGTCGACATCAGACAGGAACTAGGTACGAGATCAGAGCACAATGGCTCGCAATGCGAACGACGCGATGTTCCTTCATTTCCATACTACACAGCGGCCGGGGCCACTAACGCAACGTCAGACCCACACCGTGCATCTTCGGTTCCGGCGTATTCCGTATATGGCGACAAGGGCCATATGCGGGGATTTTTCATGTGATATTGAAACAAAGTCCGTCTCACTAAGCCACCATGCACGTGCCTTTGAACATCAAATGAAATGAGGCTAGATTTGTCCCCTTTTCTCAAATGGCGTGACGTTCCTAATATGCAAACAATACACGTGATAACATTATATAATTGGATCAACTCAGCGATACATACAGAATTAAGTTTAATTTACCCACTCGCAACATTAACTTTCATACAACTATTAAAAATAAATACAACGCGACTTTATTCCGTACAAATAACTGCTCCATGCTTCCTATGCAGCTGTTACATTTAAATTTCTCGTCTCCGTCATATTTAGCGCGACCTTCACCCACCGCTCGCCAACTTGTCAATCTTCTCGGATGTATATAGAATGTCCTGGCGAGTGGGAGGTGCTGCGACACAACGGCACGGTCTGTTATCCAAGTCGATGAGGTGGCCGGGAAACAACGATTAGTAAAAAAAAAAAACGTGGCGCACCTCCCAAAACTCATTTTTACCCTCACCCTTCAACTTATCCTACCCCTCACCCAAATTCACTCACCCAGTAAAAAGCTTCCGCCCGGCATTCCCTCTGCCTCCCGACTGCACGCGGCCCAATTAATGGTATCCGCACCCAGGTCTGAGGTGCGCATGGACAACTTGAGCTTGTCGTAGAACCCTGTCATGCTCTTGGCTAACCCGGGCGTGTCTGTCCAACCGGGGTGCATGGAGAGGAACTTTATATCGCTGTGTCGGGAAGCCCAGCGATTGGTTAGCTCGATCTGTGCGCGCTGTAAGAGGGAGACAAGTCATGGGTGAAAAAGAGTTGGCGGAAAGATGGGAGAGGATGGGTGGAATCATGGAGGGGAGAGCTACCTTGTTCTGCGCATACACAAAGGGACATTTTGTCGTGCTGAAGGTCGGTGACGTCAAGGCGTTCGAGGAACATACCTCCTGAGGAGACGTTGACCTTCGTTTGTGAGAGATAAGGGGTGTAGTATCAATAACACGTCACAACACAACGTTCTTCAAAAAGAATCGAATCATAAAATCGTACATACTACGCGCGCTTCGCCCTTGGCATTCTTCAGCAACGGTAGTAGTTGCTGCGTGAGGTAGTATGTGCCGATTGTGTTCGTCGGAAAAGTTCTGCTCCATACTTACAGAGGTGAACGTGCGCTCGTTAACCATGACGCCGGCGTTATTGACCTAACCATAAAATATGCCAAATTTAGTAACTCCTCTCCTCTCCCCGAAATACAGCTTTCCAAATTCTCCTCCTCTCTCCGAAACACTGCTTCCAAAGCGAACTTACCAAAATATGCACCTTCTCCTCCACTTTTTCGAATCTCTCTATCCACTCACGAATCGACACTGGATCCGCTATATCAACTTGATGTAGCTTGAGCCGCATTCCATCTTTCTCCAGTCGCTCCATGATATCACTACGGGCATGCTCGCCGCGTCCGACGTCCCGGCAAAGCATGTACACTGTCGCGCCCTTGGCGTAGAACAACTGTGCGGTTGATTTTCCGAGGCACCTAAAAAAGTCGAAGGATGGGGAGAAGTTGAGTGATGGAAAGTGAAAATAGACGCGGGAAAAAGAGGGAATGAGGGAGGGGGATGTTTACCTGTGACAACGGCCACCTTCCCGGTGAGATCAACGTCGAGGGCGTCCTTATTGAAGGATGCGGCGCGGCGCTCGTAGCCGGACTTTGTGAAATTGCGGAAATCGGTAAAGAACCAGACAGCCTTGTGGTAAATGGTCATTATTTGCGTGCTTGAGGGGAGAGAACAAGGGGTAGAGCAACATTTCGCTTATAAATAGCACGAAAAACGGTCACCGCCACTGATCGGTGGGGAGCAGATTTGCAGGGGCCTCATCTCCAAATATATATAATAAATATAATTATGCTCAGGCCCGCCGTGACGTTGTTGATTTGGATGTTACATGATTGCTTCAAGGAGGTATATACAACGTTATTTTCAATGCGGAAATCATTTTCTGGTGTATGTAGTAGTGTCCTATGCGATCGTCATGAAACATCCCGTTCATTATAAATTAAAAGAAGGAGACACAATCAATGCAACAACTGTTGCCGTTCTGTCGCGGGACCCGAATCCTTATTGCTAAAATCCGTAACCGGAAGTATGCACCTCAATTCAATTTTCACGCACACCATGCATCCTCGTCGTGTCGATAACCTTCCATCATGATACATTTTCATTTGGATCATGTCTTGGACAACCAAAATCGTAAACTGGCACTATATTCTAGCGTAACTATCATTCGGCGGATCCCGGCACAATCGATCCGCGTTTGGAAAATGTCGAAATTGTCCACTCATGTGCGCGGTAGTTCGACGGTGCACCATATTGTGCATGTATTACCAAGACCTTGAGCAAAAACGACGGGAGTCAGAAGTCAAGGACTCGCCGGCGTACGTGATCACGCGATCGTCCCGTTCTACTTCTACTCAACACACAGCACGACATCTACGTCAACAACCAGTCCAACAGTTTTATGCGCGACGGCGTGCTCTATATCCATCCGACGCACATCCGAGAACCTTGGGGCGGCCGCCATCCCGGACGGGATGACCGTGGATCTCTGGTGGGTGTTCGACCGGAAGGCATTTGAACTATGGCATGATGTTAGTAAGTTAGGGGGAGAATCCGCCGTCACAGTGCTCTGGTAATGGAGCCACATTCTAATTACTAATACTTTTTCCGTCCCTCTGCTCCACCATCTGGTGACCTGCTCCAATAACCTCGGCTATGGTAAGTATACCCGTCATATACCACGCGTGTTTCCAAAGTCAGACGGCAAATCTCGATCTCCATAAAATTAAAACTATTAACTAAAAATAATATATAAATATATAGATTGCTCACAAAGCTCTGGCGCTGGCGGCATCGTGATCAACCCAGTCCAATCCGCGTTCGCACCTACAACTCGATAAGTATCAAGTACGGTCGCGTCGAGGTTAGGGTCAGGATGCCGAAGGGAGATTGGATGTGGTAAGCTTAGTGTTTGGACGCGGCAGGCTCCCAGAGGAGCTGAACAACCGGTAGAAGAATATATCGAATGCAGCACCGTTTTAATAGGGAGTTTCATTTGTATTTTTATTTGGTGAGTGTTGGCGGGGTTTGCTGTGCGGTTGGGGCATGCTGTCAAAGACTTCCAGGACGCCAAGGAAAGATGGTACGCCGTTAGTCTACGTCAGTGTTGAGGTTTAACCTTATCATTGGGTGGCTTCAAAGTTTGGATAAATGTCAACAATCGGATAAGATACAAAGGTCACCAGCATACTGTATGCCCGGTTCGTGTAACCCTTCAGAATATACGAGGCAGAAACAAGCTTTACATCGCCACACATAACTATTTCCGCTGCCCCACATGTACAAGAGCATTTCTTATAGGCAATTGCCGAACGCCATCCCCCCTGTAAATTCAAAAAAAAGATACCAATTCAGCTAGGTCATAAGGTACTTTTTTAATAAACTTCGCCTCATATGATCGGAGTACCGCTTCCATCAAAGCCATGAATACGACCTCAGAAAATATCAAGGCGGAACGGCACAATTCCAACGGCAATGAGGCTTTCAAAGCCGGAGATTATCACACTGCATACAAGCACTTCTCGAAAGCTATCAAGGAAGCCAATCCAAAGTGTGCGAAATATTACACGAACCGCGCCCGCACAAGCCTCAGGCTCAAACGCTACGCCGTCGCCTACGATGACGCGGAAGAGGCCATAAAGCACGACCCCGCGAATGTCAAGGGCTACTACTGCAAGGGCGAAGCACTTTTTGGAAAGCGCGACTATCAGCTCGCCCAAAACCAGTTCGAAAAGGCCCTCGAGTTGGCGCCTCATGACGCCACTATCCGCCTTAAGGTCGACGAATGCAAAAAACTGCAGTTCGACAGAAACGTCCACCATGACGAGGTTCAGCAAGCGTTTGCCGCGAATTCCTCGAGAGAGCACAAGGATTTGATGGAAATGGTTAGAGAGGGCCGCTCCCCGTTAAACGACAATTTTAATCGCCAAGAAGTCGATCCTGCGGTGATGGAAAGAGACAAGGATGTTATTGTTGTGAAAGAGGTCGATTTTATTGAAGTTGCGTAGGTCGCGTATTTCACGCGTTACTGATGAATGACGTAAATCTGATGAAATGGCGTAAAGTCACGTGCCTACATATCTAGTTGCCATCCCGATAGTACTGGAAGCGCACAACTACAGAGATGGCCACCGTGGGCGAAAGCAGAGTTACACGAAGGCAATGGAGCTTTACAGCAATGCCGCAGAGATGGGGAATACAGAGGCGCAGTACAACCTTGGATGTTTATACGCCAGTGTTAACGGCGGTCCAGTAGATTTCGCGAAGGCTCGCCATTATTGGGAAATGGCCGCCTCGCAACCGTTGTTCTACAGTTATTTCGGAATTCCACGACTCGGTGTTGCCCTCGCGCACAACGCCCTAGGAAATGTCTATCGTAATGGACTTGGAGTTGTGCCGGATTTCGACAAGGCATTCCAACATTACAAAACCTCGGCTGAGGGTGGCGAGCCTTCCGGAATGAGCAACTTGGGCCTTGCGTAACGAGAATGGGGAAGGTACTCCTGTCGACATTTTGAAGGCCGTCGAGATTTACACTCAAGCTTCCGACAAGAATTGGCCTGTCGCTCAATGCAACCTGGCTCACATCTATGCCTATGGCTACCCCGGCATTGCGGAAAAGAATATTTTATTGGCTCGAGAATTGTATGCCAAAGCCGTAGCAAACAACTACTCACCCGCGGCGGTTGCATTGTCAATGCTGGACGGCCATTCCCTTGACGCTCTCCTGGCTGCAGCAGAAACTGGTGCCCCCGAAGCCATGTACAATTTAGGAGTCGCATATCAAGATGGAATCAATACGCAGGAACCAAACCTCGACAAAGCGATGTACTGGTTCGAAAAGGCGGCAAAGAAGAAGTTTCCCCCGGTTCAATTTCGGGTTGGATTCCTCAATCTCGACAAAGTGCGCACATCCGTCGAACCAAGCCAGATCAACAAGGCAGTTCAAAGTATCCGAGATTCTGCTCAGCTAAATTATCCTCAAGCGCAATTCATGTTGTCGGAGTTATATCGTTTCGGTGATTACGGTGTTAAACGAGATATTGCTAAAGCTAAAAGCTGGCGCGAAAAGGCCATCGAGAACGGCCTCGGTATTCCGAGTGGCATTTCTCATGAGGACGATCTGAGCGATAGCGATTTCGAGCAACTCCTTCGCCGCATAAAAAAAATGTGAGCTTTCGCGCGACACTGCGGAGAATGACAATGCAGAACTCATCACCAACAAGGAGCGCGTGGCGAAATATCGCAACGCGAAGTTGAACAAATCTATCATAAAGTCTTTTGCCGATCCGGAGCATGCTAAAACATTTATCGAGGCGGATACCGCCATTGCCGAGGCGTTTAAGAAAGCACAGATCCAACGCCGTCCCGACAAAGTCTCCGGTGAGCGGTACTCGCTCGAGGAGCTCGCACCTTACGCAAATACTCGTGTCGGAAAAACCATGATAGCCGCAAAACTACACCACCATCGCGGATTGGACTTCCTGTTTAAGGGTAACATTGGATCTTTCATCCACGAGTGGTCTCAAGCCTACAAACTATGCGACATCGTTTGTACGATCTCTAAACCTGTGCTAGAACTGTGTCCCAACATGATCAATGACTTTATCTCCAAGAACCCACGCAATGCCGAGGCCAAATTTGTACTTGCGACACTCTACTTCATGGAGAAACGACCCATGCAGATCGTCATCTCCTTGATAGACGAGTGTCTCGCTTTGTGCGCACAAGATGGTGCGTTCCATTATTTCCGGGGGTGCATGAAATGCTCTGCGGAGAGGTGCCAAGACGCAATTTCAGATTTCGACGCTGCACTTCGGTTCCTTGATCCCAACGATTGCTACGACGTTTACTACATGCGGGCGACAGCAAATCGTCAGAGTGCCAGGGGTGATTATTTATCTCCTTTAAAAGACGCGTTGGTCGACTACAACCTATTTTTGGAGCTCGCCCCACCGGAAGCGCGCAAGATCCCAGAGGCGTTGTACAGCATGGCTTTCTGTCAGATGGATGACATTCAGAAGGCGACCGAATACTACGATCGCGGCGTTGAGGCCGAGGGCAAACGTCTTCCGGTCTTCGGTCCTTGCGAATTTCCGCTCAAGGGGATCGTTGGATCGCACCTGAAGATGATGTCGGTTTCCAAACATATGACAAATATAAATTTGTGTCCTATATGTAAACAGGTAGCAACCAAGGTTTGCAGCGCGTGCAACAAGGTTTGGTATTGTAGCAAAGAACACCAAAAAGCAGATTGGAAAGCGCACAAGAAGGAGCATAAGCGTGAGGGTGGTGCTCCGTAATCCCATAACCGAAAAGCAATACATTTGTCGCTCAAACGTTTGAAATGTAGTCCACGGAATGGAAATAAAGGCTTTTATCCTAACTAAGCGGATCAAGAACTGGTTAAAGGGCGACTGGAAAGTGAGGTCGGGTTTTGGTTTGTTGGTTTCTTCGCGCATACGATTTCGCTAAGGTCTGACAGAATCGCGATATGTTATTCAATCAACCCTTTGCAACCAAAATAAGTAAATAAGTGATGATTATGTGTCACGGCAAGTAAAATTTGCGGGAGTCATCCTTGTCAGTTTTAAAGAAACGTTTATAGTTAATTGAAACATCTCAAACTTCCGGATTTCCTTAGAGCTAGCCAGTTTCTTATGGCGTTTCCGAGTTTCACTATTCAAAGACAATGAAAAAGATATATACATATAATTGAAAAGAAGATTGGTTAGGAAATCGTAACAATTGATTTGAGCAATGGAAATGTTGATTACATATCCCATTACATAATTTGTATTTCGAAAAAAAGATAGAATATATATTGTTATTCAAATAGAGGATCCCCCTATTGGACCACACCAACGTGTCCTTTCGCGTAAAGTTCGAATCGTATGTCGTAAAACAAAGTAAATATAAAGTGAATGGGTATGGCTGTATGGAAGTGTATGCGCTTCCAAGGCTCGCCATTCGCGCTCGTACGCGAAGGGGCCATTTAGTTCACAAGGGATGGGCAGGGAGGGATGCGCAAACAGATTGTAGTTGCGAAGTTGCTAATGGCAAATTGCTAAGTTGATAGATGGGCGTAGTATGCGACTAATTGCTAAGTTACTGGTGAATGCCGTGGGTGATCGAATGACGTTTTGGCACCAACTCTTGATACTGAATGCGGCGTAAATCTGAATTGGAACTAAGCCAAGTTTGCCGAAGTTTGAACTATATTCACAACTATGTTCATAACTATATCGGATCAGCAATCCACTAATTTGCGAAGGGGGTTCTATGAATTCAGGCTCAAATCTTCGATTGCAATGTGAGTGTGTTCAAATCAAAGCTTATCTTTTCTCCCAATGTGAATAAGTATCTTTCATGTCTTTAAGATGAAAATTCCAGCAGATCGGGTATCTGCATTAGAGAGTTGAACAACCCATAGAAGATTGGATCGAATGCTAGTGGTGAATGTTTAAAGGGTTTTGCGTGATGTTTGGGATTTCGTCTGCATGTTCACGAAATACTACATGAACCGCGCCTCCGGCTCAAACATTACACGACAACGCGGACGAGGCCATCAAGCACGACTCCACGAACACCAAGGGCTACTATTGCAAAGACGAAGCGCGTTTTGAAAAGTGTGACTATCAGCTCGCCAAAAACCAATTCGAAAAGCCCTCGAGTTGACGCGTCATGACCCCACTATCCTCCTTATGCAAAAAAAAACTGCATTTCGACAGAAACGTCTACCATAACGAGGTCCAGCAAGCATTTGCTGAAAATACCTCTAGGGAGTTCATGGATTGAATGGAAAAGATTAGAGACGGCCATCACCATTCAACGACAATATCAATTCCCAACAAATCGATCCCGCGGTGACGGAAAGAGACATGGGATGTTCTCTTGAAAACCAATCCGATAGTAATAGAAGCACACAGCTACAGGGATGGCCTCCGTGGGCGAAAGCAGAGTTACACAAAGGCAATGAGTTTTACCGCAAGGGGTGGAGGTGAAATAGCCGAGTAGCATTCCTTACTCCACAGTATCCAAACCTGTGTTCATTTCACCATTCTCTCTTTCCATTCTATTTCTACCAATCCACTTTTCGGCGTAAATATCAGCACCTCTCCAAGGTATTCTAAAATTAGCGTGACTCTATACAGTTAATTTAATTCCGTTGTACATACTCATTCTTTTCTGACTGCTCCGCTTTTAATTTTTCAGTTGAAATTCGGGATCTTGAACGAAAAATTGACTTGGCTATGGAGAAATTGAAAGGTAACGCAGCCTTATTAAACGCTCTATATTTTCTTTTTTTCTTTCTGTTGTGAATAAGTGGGAAAGAGCGAAGAAGAGCACTGGTTGGAATCAGTGATATAATCAAGGGTGACATAATCACATATAAGCCACATAAGCTACAAATTATCAAGATGCAAATAATAAGAATTTCAATACTTTTCTTCTCTCATTTATTATTATTTTTTCTTAGAAATATATGACACTATAAAGAGTCTCATATCAATCTCAAGAGTCTCTCAAACTATTCAAAGATATAATAGTAGAACTCAGACTTCTGAGATATACTATCTATCTATAAAACTATTAAGTCAGCAAGTCAATACCTTTCAATAGACTGAATATAATAAAGATGCTCAGTTGTTATAATATAGGCAGTGGCTCTCAGATAACCTTGTTCTTCTCAAATATCTCAAGTTTTATAATGTCAAATCCAAAACTAATCTCAATATCTATTATCTATTCAATCTTATATTTTAACTTTATAAAAATAATAAATATAGCCCTCATTTCTTAGATAAATATTACTACTCAAAATATCACTGGTGGATTGCTAAATTGAAATAGAATTGAAGACATCTTCTACTCCAAAGAATATTATTTGATCTATAATAGAGCTGTTAGCAGTAGTACTCAGAATAAATTAAATTGAATCAAATTTACCTTTAACTCAATTTCATTTGAAATATTTGAATTGAATTAATGGTCAATTTGATTCAATTTAATTCAAACTAAGACTCAATTTGATTTAATTTAAATCAAATCAAGGTTTAATTTAATTCAAAGTCCAATTTGAAACAAATTTTTTAAAATTCAATAACTCAATCAAAATATATCCAAATTTAATAAATTTTAGCTTATTTAATATGCTTTATGATAAAGAATTTAGTATAATAAAGAATATTAAATTTGGATATATTTTCATTAAGTTATTATATTTTGAATTTGTGATAAATATTTTAAATCAAATCAGATCTTAATTCAATTTGATTAGATTTGTATAATTCTCAATTCAATTTAATTCAAATTAATTTGATTCATTTGGAAGTACTAGTTAGTAGTATGTATTTGCTCTATATATCCTATAGTAATAATTCTTATTGACTTGGGGCAAAATTGACAATTCTTCTAGCTGGAAAGGAGAAGAATTGTCAATTGTAAACTAGATCTTCTAAAAGTTATTATTTTCTTCAAGTTAATTACAAATAATATTATTATAGATATATAAACTCAGAATACTACTTATTATAAGATATATATCTTACTGAATACTATTTTATCTTCAAGACATATATATATAAGGTGAAACTTTTCAAAAACTACTAACCTAGATAGACTATAAGAAACTTTTAATAAATTTTATCTTATATTCAAAGTATAGATCAGCCAAGAGAGTCTGATCAATAATTAATAATTAAAGAAGTTATAAACCTAGTATTGATATTTGAGAGACTAAGAATTAATCTAATGGATCTAGTTTCTAAAAATGATATTACAGATATGAGAGATATTTTTGATTAATAATTTCTAATAAGATACTTTATACAAAGATTAAGCAAGATAGAATATATTACTATAAATTTAAAGAAGGAAAAAAAGGATATTATTTATTGATCTGAGTTATTCATATTTTTATATATTGTAATTATGAGTAATATAGTTATATATAAGCTATATATAAGCTATAAATTATTGAGATACAGAATAATAAGAATTTCAATACTCTTTTTAGTAAGATAATAAGATAACATATAAGCAAGAATATAATAAACTAAGTAGTAACTACAAACTGACTATAGATTAACTAAAAGGATATTATATATATATATATACTTGAACTATAAGAAAATATAATAAAAATAAAGAATATAAATAGATCCTATTGGTGAAAAAACTCAAATATAGATGAAGAAATAAAATATAAACTAGTGAATAATAGTATAATATGTATAATACTTAAAGAGAGAGATATAATATATTATTTTTCTACTTTCTTTTTATTATAAAATATCCTATAATTATCTATTACTAATATATATCTATTATAGATATATCTCTTTGACTATAAATAAGATTGTCTTTTAAAATCATTTAGCTGCTAAATTAAGATTTGAAAAAAATAATTTTTTGAAACATTATTTTTCTGTTAAAAATATATCTCAATTTGTATAAAAAATTATTAGTAATTTTTTTTTTAAAAGTTATTATGATTTTAAAAGTTATAAATTTTTAAAATCTTACCTCTTGTCACGTAGTGGTCGCTGAGTCCTTCAAATATGCCAGATTCTCTTCAAGGTGTATCTCTTAGACTAACTCAAGTTGTTATAAGCAAGTTCTTATTGGAGTGCCTTCCCAAGGTCTTATAGTCCTCAAACTTCTTATCTTTAACTGTCTTGTTATCTCTTAGATTGCTTGCAAGGAAGTGTGTGTAAGTGAAACCGGAACTGACTGAGGGGACTATATTATATACATTATCATATAGTGGGCATTGAGTCCTTCAAATACATCAGATTCTCTTCAAGGTGTATCTCTTAGACTAACTACAAGTTTGTTATAAGCAAGTTCTTATTGGAGTGCCTTCCCAAGGTCTTATAGT